>JAIZAY010000333.1:45000-58840 GCA_029531755.1 Holothuria leucospilota | reverse complement strand
TTTTTAATTGGGGTATAACTAGGGTATAGAAGATTTTTTCCCGTTAATTTGATAGGTAGGTCGACTTCATGGACCTTAATATGGTGTCAGTATTTAAGGTTGAAATGAAAGACGGATAATGGGATCTTTTCTTTTTCAACATTTTAACCCCTGTGATCCCTACCATTTGAATAACCCTTGCTAGGGCTATTCGGCCTTTTGTTGCCTATATTACATGCAATGTAATCAAATTATTCCCGTTCTCTCTCTCCACTCTCTCTACTCGACACTTTCCCTGATATGCAACCCTCTCATCTAGCACGCCCTCTCTTCTGCCGGCCTCATTATCTGTTGGCCTGGATGCAGTTAAGAGGGTATACGCATACCACAGAACGGGTAGAGGGAGTGCAGATAAAGAACGGGAAATAATTAAGATCGCGTTGCATGTTATATGTGCAACCAAAGGCCGAATAGCCATAACAAGGGCTACCATTTGAAGGTATTTTCATGATTTTTTTTTTTTTTTTTACTTTTCCAAAGATGGTCAAGTGGGCAAATGTCCATATTAATTCCATCGAATTCGTGTTCAGAAACACCCCTCCATCACTTCTAATTAACCCATTATAGTGTGTGCCCTTTTGGGACCTAACACGTTTAGGTCATTACTGTCACTTGTGGGAGGGGGCCAATAACCCGCAAGCTACTTGGGGATATTTGCGCATGTTTCTTCTATTCAAAACATGACAAACCTTTTCCATGGCACCTTCCCTTTTAGGGAGGCAAGTCGAAAATAGCCCTCTGAATTAGGTATAATGAGCTATGCAGCAGTGAATTAGACATTTAAGGGGTCCAAACAAGATCATATTCCTAACTTTGGCTGCGGTGCAAGGGCTATGACGACAAATTAGATGTTGCCTTAAAGCTAAAACATTTCCCTATTATACCAAAATAATTGAAATCTCCTAACTTCTTTATATCTCATAAGACAGGGCCAAAATGGCGGAGTATTTTATACAAAAATGGGAAATTGAAATGGATTTATTTGGATTTGAAAGCCTAGTACAGACTAAACTATACCACTGACTGCACTAAAAACTTGATATTGGAATCAGCGTATTCGAATACCCTTCTTACATGACTTATGTCAAAATCTGAGGGGGTCGATATTTTAGCCCAAACTTGGATTCCTGGTCAATTCCTTACGCTGAATCTAAAAATGGAACTCTTGTCTCCGTCACACTCCTGCCTAATGGTTATAACTAAGGGGAATGGGATTTAATGGGCTCTCACGTAACTTGCGTGCATTGTATGAACTCGGGATGGCAGTTTTGAAATGGGCATGCCCGAAAACCTCCAAAAGATTCATTTTTATTACGATTCACCTGCGAGAGTACGAAACCCCATTCCCAGGCCCCCTTCCCCGGGGGCAAGATAGGTCGGGTGTCGGCTTTCCCCAAAACAGACGAAAATAACAAATTAGGGGTATTCAGCCATGCTGATTCCAAATATGTAACCTGTTTTCCCGTGTAAGCCACCTATTAGAAGACGTGGCCCTTCAAACGGGTCCTCGGGGGGGGGGGCAAAAATGTGGTTTTGGGGCCATAACTCTCACACCAAACATGATATCATAATTCCGACTTCAGATTTGGAATCAGCACACTCGAATACGTATATAGTGTTACTTTGGTCAGTTTTGAGGCACCTCGATGTCACACCCAAATTCCACCCATCAGGGACCCCCCGGATCTCCGTGGATTTGGGCTAGAGTGTCGACCTCCCCCCCTCAAATTTGGACATAAGTCATGTAAGAGAGGTATTCGAATACGCTGATTCCAAATATGATGTTTTTAGCGCCCTTCGAAGTATGGTTTGGTCTGCATTAGGCTTTCAAATTCAAATAAATCCATTTCAATTTCACATTTTTGTATAAAATACTCTGCCATTTTCGCCCTGTCTTATAAGATAGAAAAGGGCTGGGTTGGGGTGGGGGGTTGTCATTATTTTGGTAAAGTAGGGCAATGTTTTAGCTTTTAGGCAACACCTAATTTGTCATCATAACTCCTGAAACAGCCAAAGTTTGGAATACGATTTTGTTTTGACCCCTTAAATGTCGGGTTCACTCCTACAGTAATCTCATTGTACCTAATTCAGAGGGATATTTTCGACTTGCCTCTGTAAAAGGCCCACCGTGGCCAAGGGAAGGAGCCATGGAAAAAGTTTGTCATGTTTTGAATAGAAAACATGTGCACGGATATCCCCAATTAGGTGGAGGGGTATTGGCCCCCTCCAATAAGTGAGAGTAAGGGCCCAAGGTTGAAAAGGTTGATTTTCTCATATACCGTAAAGCTAATTTTGAGTCGCATTTTGGACTTGCCTCCGTAAAAGGCCCACCGTTGCAAGGAGAAGAGGCCGTGGAAAAAAATTTTAGACACATGGGCGGATATCCCCAAGTAGGTGGCGGGGTATTGGCCCCCTCCCACAAGTGACAGTAAGGGCCCAAAAATTGTTGGGCCCAAAAGGGAACACACTATAATGTGAGGTCAAAGACAGATAACCTTGTAATCGCGTTATTTTAAGATAAGGATGGCCGGCACATTTCAGATTCAGTGTAGAGATTTGTCAAGTTAAGAGAAAGAATCCTACCATTTTTGGTGAAGGTCAAAGGTCATTTGAGTTCACCAGAGGTCAAATATCTAAAATCTTGTGATCATAATATCCCAAGGTAGGAACGACTGACAGTTTTCATATTTGTACAAAGATTTGCCATATTGCGAGAGAGAAAACTTTCATTCTTGGTAGAGGTCAAAGGCCATTAGAGGCTTCCAGAGGTCAAAGATGGAAAACCTTGCAATCACGATGTTCCAGATAGGAATGACTGACACTTCGTATTTGGCATATAGATTTGTCATATTAAAAGGAAACACCCTAATGTTTTTGTAGGAGGCAAAGGTCATTTGAGGTCATTAGAGGTCAAAGATCAAAAACCTTGTAATCACGATGTCTACAGATAGGAATGACCGACACTTCATATCTGGCATATAGATTTGTCCTATTAAAAGGGAACACCTTAATGTTTTTGTAGGCCCTAGAAGGCAAAGGTCATTTGAGGTTATTGGAGGTAAAAGATGGAAAACCCGTCTATCCCAATATCACAAGATAGCGTTGACAGACACTCTTCATATTTGATATACAGATTTGTCAGGTTGACAGGGAGACCTCTATTGCTTTTGGTGGAGATCCAAGGTCACCAGAGGTCAAATACCAAAAATTATGTTAACATGATATATGATGATGGGAAGTGTAGAAGGTATTCATACTTTGTAGGCCCCTATGTACATTTGATATGTTGAGAGAAGGAACAATATATTGTTCATTGGAGGTCACAAATCACAGGTCACCAGAGGTCAAAAACTGAAACTTAGTAAACATGACATTTCAATATTTTGTTTATCCAAGTTTTTTGGTGGGATGCAAAGGTCATGTGAGGTCAGCAGGGGTCTAATGTGAACACATCGTAAAAATTATGTAGTTGAGAAGACAGTGTAGTTTTGAGAGATGAACTTTGGTGTTGCAAAGCACCCCTTGTTCGGCAAGGAATCACTAAGCCTTTAGGCTTTCTGGTTTATTTTATGGGAGTTTTTCATGAATCAAGAACCCTGATTATAATGTAAAAACCGGTGCTATCTTGCAGTGAAGTTCAAAAGGAAAGGTGTTTGCAGTGCCACACTTTGCACAACTGCAAAGTTCGCCTCGGTGTTTGCTTCTCCTTAATACTGTCGAATTGAAGCTAGCGTACATCAGTTTGTCTCAGATCTTTGATACCAGACTTTGTATGGTTGGGGGTGATAGGTTGGGGCTAGATACTGGATCTGTAAGTTGTACATAATTTGTGTTTAGACCCATTTTCCTGGCATCCTATAATAAATATTGAACTGGGCTGTTACGTTTTGGTTGATCTGAGTAAACTGCTGAAGAAAATATTGTTTTGCAAAATATAGAAGGGCGTACGTACGCCCCTCACGCCCCTTCTAGAAATTTTAATATGATTTGAGTATGAAATAGGTATGAAAGTAATCAGAATAAATCTGAATTAAAGCAGGAATAGACTTTCATACTCATTTCAGATTCAATTCATACTCTATCCTGATTAATTCCTGATTTCAAACTGACTAGATATGAGACAGGAAATTTCCTGACTACATTCCAGACTCAATCCTGACTGAATTTCCTGACATATGGGCTGAAATCCTTACCAGTCTTAATTCCTGATTCATTTCTGATTCAAAACAGATCGGACTTAAATACTTGCTTTCACAACTAACACTAAATGAATAGGGAATTTTGGACTTAGAAAATTTTCGAGCAGTTCTGACTTAGAATTTTTCTGCAGAATTAAGATACATTAAATGGATAGGGGATTTTGGACTTAGAAAATTTTCGAGCAGTTCTGACTTAGAATTTTTCTGCAGAATTAAGATACATTAAATGGATAGGGGATTTTGGACTTAGAAAAATTTTGAGCAGTTCTGACTTAGAATTTTTCTGCAGAATTAAGATACATTAAATGGATAGTGGATTTCGGACTTAAAAACTTTTTGGGCAGTTCCCTTGCAGAAATTTTCATCAGAAAATGCATGAACAGAAGATCATCAGAATGTCAACAGGTTTTCAACAGAGCGGTGAATCTGTTGAGAATCCGGCTGTTGACTTTCTGGTAATTTTCTGAACTGAAAGCCTTCCTGTTGAAATCCTGTTTAATTTTCTGACCAAAATTTCTGTTCACCTTTTCTGACCAGAAAGGTGCACACACACACAATAAGAGGTACCAGAATTTTGAACTTAGAATTTTTTTCTGGTGGCGGATCGAGAGATTTCTGATCAAATAATTCCTGTTCAGATTAGTGCATGATCATGAACAACACAATAACAGATATGCCAGAATTTTTGGTGCACAGAGGAGTATTCTGATGGTTCTCACAATTTGCTCATAGATTTCAGATCTGACAACATGGCCCTGGTAATTATCTGTTTGAAGACAACCGGGTATCAGAGTACTTAACTTTTTACATGGCCCGTTTACACGATCATATACTTGTCCATGCATTAACATCGTCATTCAAATATTTGGACACTACTATGAACTATTATGAAGATGAAACATGCAGATAAAAGTTTGAACACCTTCATAAACGTTCAAAAGTCTATTCCTGCTTATACGTTCATTTTAGTTGGACGTTTTTCAAATTCTTGGGGCAAGATCCACACGCCGAATCATACGTACGTTTGTCCATTTGCATCGTCATACAAATGTATGATGTCAGTATGGATGATCGTGAAGACTGGCTTAAAATTTTACACGGATCGAAACTCAGGCCCGGAATTCAAGCAAAACATCGATTCTCGTAAAGTGTCGTAACCGTGGAGTCAAAATCACGAAACCCGAAAATTGGTTCCATGCAGGTTAATTGAAACTTCCTTAGGCTGGGATTAACTCACTGCTAAGCACTTCAACCTACAACACTCCAAATCAAATTCTTGACATTAATGTGTAGAATGTTTAAAATTGTAAATTATTCTGTAAATCCCCCGCGTTTAATTTCACCTTGCGTATAAATCACGATCCCGGGAAAAAATTGGGTATCCCGGGCTGGCTGTACTATACATAGAGCAATTCTACCGCCAAGCTATATACCCTAAACACATAGCTGTCTCTCACTCAGTGCTTCTTTGAAACCCGAGAATAGGCTAGGCTCAATATGTCCATAGTAAACTTGTTAGGATAGCATATGAGCCAAAGCAAGTAACTCTGAAGAAAAAAGTATCGTACAGGAAGATTACTGAAGAAAAGTTTTCGAAAATATTTGAGAGGGCTTAGTTAGACTATTTTACACATACACCGAAACAATTGTATGAAATTAAGGCTATCCAGCTAAGTTTGGATCATTAAATTTTACGTTCGAGTTGGCTACCCTGAGACTGAAAGATCTACACAGTAAATGTGTACTAAAAGTACAGTCATTACAGTCATTACACACACTGTTTAATTGAAATTTTAAAGGAGTCGTACGGATCGTCGGCTCAGATTTTTGACAACATTCTCAGGGTTTACGAAGCTTTAAAATTTCCAGTTATCATCAACTTTGAAAGATACTAAAATAAATGCTACTGACCTCGCCCCATTTTGCTAGTTAATGTATCAGGTTTTATGCCGGGTGAATGGTTTGAACATTTTTGGTGGATCTGTCAAACTAAAGACAGACTTTTGCGGCCTCCCTGAAAGTATACAGCTTACAGATGTTTGATCGATTGTTTGTACAGTACAATTGAAAGTTTCGATTTTTGGGACTGAAACTAGTATTTTAGATGTCACAGTATTGGCAATTTCAGCAATCATTGACATCGGCATACTAAGATAAGGTTCAGAATTTTTTTTTTTTTTTTAGCCGGTCTAGTGAACTTTTGTTCTATAGCCAAGACCAACTTTTTTAACCTAAGGTCCGACCAAGTGCCGGGTATTCCCCTTGCAAACTGACTGCCAGCCAAGGTCCGACGGTGTGCTTGTAAGTCCGCGGCACGCCGGTACAATCATTAATTAGCGCCGATGAAATTAAGTCAGAGCCTTACTATAGTTCTTTCAAGTGCAGTGCCCATCTTCAGTGATTCCTTCATGAACTTGAAATTTTGTAGCCTTTTCCGCTCGAATGCTTTTCCAAAAACTAGTAAAGTTATTACAAAAGAACCGCACAGCCATTTCCGGTATTTCAGCTTGTAAACTAAATTTATTGACTGAGGAATCTAGCGTGCCCCTGGTTCACCGCCTCCAGGACCACATAGCCATTACATAGACAGATCGTACTAAGTTCATATTGGAAAGAACTTATGCTCTCAGTTTCTGCCAGGTAGAAAAGGTCCTGAGTTCGGTTGTACCACGCCAAAATTGCTGTTGTCTTTTTATATGATATAGTTTTGAATGAAAGAATCGCGCAGACAAGCAGTGATTTCCCCTCCCCTGTTTGATGCATGCCTATAGGCCTGCCAATTAGAACTTGGTCACATACCCAGTGGTTCTTAAACTGCATATAGCCCCAAAAGTCGCTAAAATATCCAAGCCAAAAAGTATAGTACCACCCCGCGGAGTGAACTCTGTTTGCTCAGCCCAAGGTTTCCTGAGACTGAGCAAGGAATATGTCATATGGCTGCTACGCAGTCAAGTACTAGACTGGCTAAATGTGTATGTTTTCTTTGTACGTACGTTAACCCAAATAATTTTTTCATATGCCATCAAAAACATCATCCTGCATCTGTATAAGCGCGCTGTTTTTATGTTGGTGTGAGGTGTTTCAGGTTTAGGTTCTTCATCAGGATTTGTTTTTTCTCAGGTTCCTTTTCGTAATTTTACCACACAACTCGTGGAGAAACATTTTGTAAGGTGGTGTGATCAGTCATAAGTCCCCATGGATTTCCCACCCATCGCGGTCCATTCCAACCCTGTTGACTGCATGATTCTTTGCCGGCGGGTCACACTGTAAAAATCGTGAATGCAGCCAGTCATTCCAACCACATTGTACGAAATTGTTTCAATACTTCATCTCGGTACACTTTGGTGTTAAATAACTCGCCGCCATAAAGAATTATAAAGCTTTGAGTCACTGACATTGGTTTCATCACTCAAAAACTTATCCTTTTCTTCGGAGCTTTGACGAGAAATACTCCGACGTTCAAGCTTTGTCCCAGAGCGCTTGGTAACTATTTATCATAATTTATGATCTGACCTCTACATACACGTGACCTCGTAGCCATTGAGCTGTACTGTACACATTCCTGAAGCAAGCCTACACTATACTGGACTTGTGTACGTACCGCCGGAGAGACGCTCCTGTAAACAACCACCTAGGACTTGTGCACTACGTAGTAGGGTTGGAAAAAATCTAAACAAACTGCTCACGGAATTTTTTATGCTCAGTGGAGGAATTAGAAAGGAGACGAAGTCCTCGATAACCCCTTTTGGACTTAAAATTTATGAAAGAACCTCGCATCATACTTCAACCGATATGAACAGGATAATTAGAACTACTTTTTCACGAGCAAACTTTTCGTTTGTTTGTAATCCCTACGATAAGATTTGTAATATGACATCGGACAATACCAAATTCAAATCTCAGGTCTGTGCCACAGTGACGAAGCAGAGCCGTTGAATTTGATGGTTGGAATCAACCCCAGAAAAACGGGAAGATTTGGCAAGAAACTGAAGAAATCACTTAACAACATTTGTGACTAGTACTTAATTTTGTTGGAAAAGGTATCAGGCCAAAAGGGAAGAGTTGCAGCACATTTGACGAAAGGTTTCCGAACTCACGGCTAACGTTAGCACTTACTAGCCTTACTGCCTATAAGGCTATAGGCTATTGTGCATTGTAAGTTAACGTTAGGTCTACACAGTAGCCTACGTACACACAGTACGGACTATTTTCAATAAGACTTTGCACTCCACCATTACTGTTCTGTAGCCGTAAACTTTCAAGTGAAACATCGCCATTTTTGCAAGTCTGATGAAGTCAGATTATACCGTAGATAATATCCTATTTTGACAGCTTCTGTAGCCACCAGGAATTTATTGTGACTGACACTGTGGCAGAGTTCTAATGAAAAGTTGTGAAGTTGAGTAACTGTAGTGTAGCCTGGCTAATTGCATAGCTGACAATGAATGTTAAATTTGAAGGTGAAAGTTGAATAAACGTGCCGGCTATTCCAGTGCAAAACGTGGTACTGTGGTGCAACGATTATTTGTCATATTGCTCTTGACACCAGCTGTCACAGACTCCAACAAGGTTGGCCTTGATGTACTATAACAGCAGTGAGTATATACTGGTTGGCATTTTATACTGATGTAGGCTGCAATATGTTTAGCCTAGCCTACTTATATTCCTATTAAATCAACCTGGATTGCAGATCTGCTACTCATGTTTGTTCATGCTTTATTGTGCCTGATCCTTCATCCATGGAGTGAATTTTAATTGTGTCTTCGCCAAAACTCAAAGATAAGCTGTGGATAAAACTATAAAACAGATGGCTCTTGGCCATAGGTTACAGAGTAAATTTATGGGACCAACCGATGTACAGCAGGACAGTTCAGCGAAACTTCAGACATAGTTGATGTTCATGTGAAATATGGTTCAGCAAAGCAGATGTGCCTTTTTCCTTAAGGCAGCTGATTGGAATTGATTGTGCACAGTATAAAGATCATTTAGTCACCATTGAAATTGGAAGCATGTATCACTGAATATCACATTTGCAGAAGATCAAGACATGAGGAAATTCCATTTTTATTGTGGTTTTGAGAGTATGGAGATTAAAGTTTTAACATCAGGAAGTTTATTACTTTGGATTGAGTTTATAAATTTACATTTTGGGAATTAAAGTCCACTTTGAGCAGTATTGAGGCTCAAAACTTGAGACTACTCATGCAGAAGGAATACATGCTATTTTAAGTAGAACTGGAAGACTCACAGAGCATGTGGAATGTAATCTTTTAATTTAAATGAATTATTAAAAATGCAGTCTGTCAGATTTAGTGATGGATTTTTAGCCCTTGCTTGTTTCAACCAGCAGCAGCTACAGTAATAGTCCAACTTGTCAAAAAGTTCATAATGGATCTTTTGGAAAATACTGTATTTAGAGGAACTGAGGGTTGATTGATTGAGTGATTGATTTTATTTGGTACAAAATAAAACAATAAACACAAACAAAAGCAAAGACATTCAGAAAGGCATATTACAGGCAAACAGACGAGAATAATATATAAAAAACGAGAAAAAGGAGTTACAAAACAGAGTACCAGGGACAGTGTTCGAAATAACGCATGCACACATGCACCGGTGCATGTAACTTTTTGCCAGTGCATGTAACTTTGAATTGCTTACCTGCACGCGTGCATGTAGCCCTAATGACACTTTAAAGAGAGATATTATAACGGTATCAAAAAATTTGGGATCAAAATATCCAACTCCAAAAATTAGATCTAGAAATAAAGTAAAAAAATTGAAGTACGTATGACCCGGACATGTGTCTGTGTGTGTTCGCACTAGTTACTCAGTCCTAACATCGACTCGCTGGTGGTACGTACGGTGCTGGCTGGCCAGCTGTAGCATATTTGCGATCGATCCCGCCCGATCATAAGGTTACATACTGCATAAGCTTTCGTACTTGAAAGTCTGTGCAAGTTTATGCCTGCTTATGCTTTACGTACTGCTATTAACAGTAATGAGTGAATTGCGAACTCGCATACAGTACAATCTCCGTACAGTACAAGGCGAGATCTATCATCACTGTTCCGTTCAGGCACTTACGTTCAAAACGTACTGTATGTGATACTGTAGTACCTCTACATGATAATTCTACTGTACTATGGTAAGTCGTACGTGTATGATAGCCAGTGCTATACAGCATGCAAGTCCTGTGTGTACTTACGTGCGGCCAAGCACTGGTTCAATGTACATGGCAGTGCAAGTGCAGCACACACGGCCCTTCTTGTTACGCACGTTTGCATACAATACTTCAATCTCACGTGTGGAAGATGTGACCATGCAAACAAAATGTCAAAGCCTGGAAAAAGCAAAACTCTTTTCGCTTTTTGGAAAAAGAATGCCTCTGTGGCGGCGGCTAATTTCCCCTCTGGCTCGTCTGTAGCTCATCGAGAAAATGAACCTGTTGAAGTTGAAGATGACAGTAACCACAACAACCAATCTTCTGATTCTAACGTTACGCCTAACAGCAGTTGTAACGTTGAGCCTATACACATTTTTTTAAATTTCATTTTCATATTTCAGTGGTGCATGTAAGAATTTATTTGTGCAGGTAAAATTTTTAAGTTACATGCACAGATGCATGTAACTTTTTTTTTCTAATTCGAACACTGACCAGGGATAACCCCAAAAGCTTACGAAAAGCTTATTTCCATTGGGGTCCCTAAAGACGGAACAAAGAACGCTTACACAAGGAATGGAAAATTAGCAGAAATAATGCACTGGATGAAAGACGCCAGCACTCAAGTCAGTAAAAAATGAATTAGAGACATTGCTCCGCTAAAAGTGATTTGTTGGCAAGATAGTTTTTAACGTACAGTTTAAAACTTGCAACATTTTTAATTTGCTTTGCCGCATTAGGAAGGGAGTTCAAAAGTTCAATACCTGTAAAGAAAAAGGTACGATCAGAGAATCCTTTTATTCTAGGAACAAGAAAGTTGAATGGGCTACCCCTGGTACTGTGCTGATGAGTATTATTCAATCTGGTAAAATTTGATCGAAGATACTCAGGACAGGTGCCATTAAAAATCTTAAAAACCAAGTTAAGTTTAAGTCAGTGTTCGAATTAGAAAAAAAAAGTTACATGCACCTGTGCATGTAGCTACAAAATTTTACATGCACCATTAAAATATGATAATGAATTGCATTTGTTCTATCACCAACTCACAACGTGTTAGGGATGTCGATCTGCGATAATGAGTTATTGTAATCATTTAATCACATAGATATTTTGCAATTAAACATCGATTAATTGCATTTGTATTCCTCAGAATTGTAGAATCATTCCATGTAACGATTGGCTGAAATTAATTTACAGTTCACGTAGACACAATTTTGGCACAGCCTGATTTTGTACTTTGTTGTTCGTAACTTCATATTAACAATGGCAAAGTTACACATAAACAATCGAGTCGGTAGTGAATAAGTCAGACTTACTAATTTTATTATGGCTCCAGTTCTGTGAAACATTGTGCGGTGATGTACAGTAGGCCAATACAATCTCAAAGGCAGGCCTACTGGACTATAGGCTATTCATTACTTGCAATGAGTCTACGTAACTCATTCTAGGCCCTGAGATTTTTCCTGCCGATCATTACCACAAGTCCACAGCCTTGTGCAAAAATACTGCAGTGATGTGCTGAATCTCCCATTATTTACTTTCTTTTAACTCTTCTGAAAAATATCTGTAATACATACAGAATGTTTCTTTGTGTCTATGACAGAAAAAATTACAAACCTAAGCCTACTCGTCTTACTTCCTCTAACAGAGCTTATCACGTACATGTGTCACGATACAACATTCTGGTACGGTAGGCCTATAACGCACACTGTTTAGTACAGTGCATGTAGGAACGTTTTGCAAACTGGCGATTTTACATACGTCAGTCGAAATCACCGAACTGTTGTCTAGTAAATGAAAACGGACATTGCACAGAAACTTTGCACTAAATATCCTAACGTATGTTGTGTATACATCTTTATGGCCTATGCTACACACGTGTTTCTTAATTTACACAAATGAAGGACACATGAATGACACACTGTCTACATGCGATCTGAACATAAATACTGCCGTACGCAACCTCCTGCAGTCACATAACACGAATTAACAAGTTGATTTCTGTCTATTTAATCTTTTTTATTAATATCCAACCAGTTTTTAGGTTGTTGGAAAAATCTATCTCACTCGAATGAAAGACAATTTTAGGCAAGAAAAAGCCAATCTTTGTGCCCTAGACCTACATGCACGCGTGCAGGTAAGCAATTCAAAGTTAGATGCACCGCCAAAAAGTTACATGCACTGGTGCACGTGTGCATGCGTTATTTCGAACACTGGTTTAAGTTCTTGCACCCTGTCGCATACAGGTAAGAAAACGACTTTGTTAAATTCACTTTGCCCGATATGGGTGCGTGGACGCATATCTAAAATAAACCTACTGTAACAAGTTTAAGGCAAGGCAACCTTTAGAGAGTTTAGCAATAGAAGAACTGTATATCGGTAAATATGCAAACCCTTAAAAAAAGGAAACAATTGCTTGAGGAAAATTGTTTCAATTATTTGTTTAGTTTGACTGTATGAATGATGTTCAGTATGTTTTGCAGAGCTGGTACAGTACTGTTGTAGTGGTTGTTCATGCTCATTACAACTCTAGTGACATCTTCTGACAGAACTGGATAAATAAGCCTGAGAGTACTTGAATGTTTGAAAACTATTCTTCCAGATATATTAATTTCTGTGGCTTTATTTGGAAATATAAAATGAAAAGAAAGAAAGGGGAGGAAAATAAAATACACTGTGGAGAAGGTTCTTTTGTTATTTTGGCCTGCAAACATGCAAAGTTCTGTGTCAAAAAGTTTGTTTTTAACTTTGGACCATCCAGCTATTTCCTTTTGCTTGTTGAGTAGGAAACTAAAACTATTTACAGTATCAGTTTTCAGCTATTTGATGTCATGTTTCATGATCAAGAGAAAAGATTTCAGGCATTACAGTGCCAGTGCTACTCATTGAAATGGACAGTATGTTTATTTCTTCAGTTTACTTGTAATTTTAAGAACATACTATGTGAAACAGAGCCATGTAAGGTGACAAGGTACTGTAAGCTTGATGTTTTACATGGTTTGTGTGTGGCTTACAACCTACACATTGTGCAAAGGGAGTACTGTACCTCATGATCATTGGTCATGTTTGCTTTTTAAAAAGACTGCTGCATGGCCTGCATAGCTGGCCTGACTAGTTTGTGAGAGATTTTACAGACAGCTTTGCAGTCTAATGGTGATTAAAAATGTAACATGGCATTCCATATGTTTTGTTCTTTAAGTTTCTGTAGTTTTGAACAATGTCCGTATCCACAAAGAGTGCTCTCTAATGCCGCTGAACTGCATACAAGGAATTGATAGAGCTGCCTTGCCCCCAAAACTGACCAAACACCCACCAGACGTATTCTATTGGTCCTATCCTTTCACCCATCTGTGTATCTCCCATTGTAAATGCCATTTACAGGAATGTAGAGACCCTCCATCATGACGCATGACCCATCCACACGTGACCATTTCCCTGA
>JAIZAY010000333.1:0-42500 GCA_029531755.1 Holothuria leucospilota | reverse complement strand
CCATAGTTGTGATCAGATTTCTGACTTAGAGTCTGAAATATTTCTGACTAAGAGTCTGAAATATTTCTGACTAAGAGTCTGAAATATATCTGCTTAGGAGCCTGGAATACTTGCAATCATAGTGTGAAATATTTCTGACTAAGAGTCTGAAATATATCTGACCAGGATTGAGTCCTGCAATCGGAGTATGGAATAAATATAAGAGTCTGGAATATTTCTGACTAGTAGTCTGAAAATGTGTCAAATTTGGACTAGCAAATGGTAGAAGTATGGAATTAAGCAGGAATTGAGGCTGAAATTCAGGTCAGGATTTAAAGCAGGAAATGGAGTCAGGAATTCAAGTATGAATTGAGACAGGTTTATGAGCATGAAATGAATCAGAATTCAGTCTGAAAATGTGTCAATTTTGGATCTAATTTCTCTGCCTCAAAAATCCTGATCTAAAAATTTCCAGCAGGGGCCTCTCTAGTCAGACCATGGTTTTTATGATTTGATAACGACCTGTATCTAGTAGGATCATGTTGACACGACATTGAATCACATTATATTCCGATGATAATATCCTGCCAGCAACATATTGACGATGATTTTTTTTTTGGGGGGGGGGGGGTTACACTGCCTGTGTTTAGAGGTCCTTTCAAATGCCTTCGAAAATTCTGTCAAATTTATGAACAGTATATCTATGAACCTGACGGGTGTTTTGGTGTGTGTCCATTTTTTGAATAATTCGTGTGTCTCGTATGGAAAGCCCGTCCCTAGTTACTCGCAACGTGGCATTGTCAAAGTGACTTGTGTAATATAATGAGGGCGTTTTTTGGATGCCGCCTTTTGCCGGGCCCTGCCCTGGCGAGTGCTTTAATAGAGCAAGTCAGAAAATGAGCCCGGTTAGCGGTGGGTCAAGAAATTGTGGAATGCTTGTGGAATGGAATATCTTTTCTTTTCTTCTATAACTTCCTGCATCTTGTGTGATATCAGTGACCCTGCGCAGGGATGATAGACCCATGCGTTTTCTGTAACATATTGGCATTTTGATGGTCCATATAACATGCCAGTATGTGTGGGGCTTAGAAAGAGACAAGATAAAAACTAAGGAGAAGTTTGTGTTACTATATATGGGAAGTGGATGGAGATCGGATTTTGGATGCGCCCTTTATCTCGTTAGAAAGGACCCATCCCTTGTTACTCGCGCGGTTGTGTGGCATGTACGGCAAGTAAAAGAGTGGTTGCACCAGATGAACTTTCCAATATCCGCTACGTAACCCTGACCCTCGCTTAATTTTGCACCCGAAATAAAAACCCTTAAACAAAAATACAAAAATCCTATAGCAATGTGACGATGACGTCCTCTGTTAAAGATGTAATTCTTGACTTCGTGACCTCTGAAAAAATACCTGGAAGTCAGGAACTTACGTTTGCCTTAAAAAAAGTTCATATACTTAATACTTGAACCGGTACCCTTTAAATAAGTTGGAAATTTTGAGACATCAAACTTTGGGTCGATGACGCTTCGCTTGTTGACCAAAATCAAGTGGCCTTGTGACAATTGCTAAAAGCTTCTTTTGAATTCTTATTGTTTTGGTTTCTTTTTGCCATCCTGTAATTTCATTTTTGGACTATTTTGTTTTCAAACGGTCTCAATTAGTTGTGCCATCGATAGATCCGTCTTAAATTACAAACATATTTAGAATTCCTTGAAATGGTGTTTTGGTGTGCTTTTCGATGAGTTTGGCAAACAACATATGATGTTAGTACAATTTAAAAAGAAATATAGTCCATTAGTAATTTTTTCATATTACCCCTAAAGTGTATGTGTGTCACAGGTCTAGAAAATCCACAAAAGGTGCATTTTTGTGAATTATCTTATGTCTTCATATAAGGAAATTTATACTAGAGAGCGCTGTGGAATCAAATTTGGGGCCGTCCATGTGGTTAGACCTCAATGCTTTTTAAGTTGACTCGTGACCTTCACATTTTCATCGGTTCGGTGGTCAAAATGTTTTTGGCATCTCCAAAATGGGCCAAAAACCATCAACTTTGTGAAATGACTTTTTGAAGCCGATGTACAACCCTGCCAAAGGTAAACATTGAAAAGCGCCTGTTTGTGTCTTTTAGAACAGCCCGTAGTATGAATTCGATACCTCTTTTCAGGTGACCCATCCGTATTATCTTTCTTTCAAGGTTAAAGTTTTGGAAGAACAGAAAGAAAAAAGAAAAACTCAAAAGTGACCTATTTTGAAGGCTTGTCAAAAGCAAAAGAAAGCAATGATTGTTTCTTTCGTTTCTTTGGCCTACGCCCCACCTAGTTCTTTAAGAACTTTATGAGCAAGGTGGAAAATCTTGAAAGGTGGATTTGATGGAGTTTTACGCCCCTAGAGGCGCCTACGGCCTTTTTTGCAGTTGTGAGGCACTGGATTTTTTCCCTACTCCATTGTTCATGCGGAGCATCTCGCACAACGGCAGTATGTTCCATTTTTAAGTCTTTGGTATGACTCGACCTGGGGGAACGAACCCGGGCCTCCAGCGTGAAAGGCAAATGCTCTACCACTAGACCAAACAGGCAGTCATTGTTTTTTCTTATATGGGAGTCTCAATTTTTTTTATGATGTAGGCTACATGTTCAATGCTTTGCGCGCCACGTAAAGAAAGCAAAATTTATTTAGTTATGTGTTTTTTTTGTTCACATTTTGGACTGGTTGTTAAGAGTCCTTATAGGATTACTACACAAAAATAAACTTGAGAGGCAATTAGGCTATACCTAATGAGGAATGCACAATCTTTATTCTCTCTTTCTTCCTCGTAATTCTTCAAGTACTGCATACAGTACAAAATAAATTTTGCCCTTGGCCTATACACATGCTCCCGTGGAGCTAAATACATAGGAATACATTAAGAAAGTGGCTGTTCCTCGTAGGCTTATCAATATCTGTGCATCAGCGGCATTACTGAGGCCATATATGCTTGTGATTCGTGTCTTATCTCGTGTAATTTCCTGCCTCCTTTAGTATGGTTTCGTGCAATTTCGTGTTTCAGAACATTTTCCGACCATTAGCTCATGGGTACCCACCAGCGTGATCGCCAACAACTGGCGAACTGAAATAACTTTCAGCCAGCCCACTCAACCCATCAGCAAAATGTAACTATTAATAAAGGGCGCTTTGCAAGGTGTCTACGCCGCTACACTCCTTAAAAAATCGGTTAAACAAATGACGATATTTAATACTACGAGCCAACAGCATCCGAATGGCCTACATCCCAAGGAATATTGCGTCCAAGTTTCAAATAGATCCATGAAAGCATGTGGGAGGAGCGGCACTTTGAACAATGGTGGACAGATAGATAGACAGCTATACAGAGGCCATGTGATGACAACAGCTCAACAGTATTCTCTTCAAATGTTATTTCGACTGCTTCTTGTATTGGGTATCAAATAGCATTGCAATCCGTTCCCATTGATATCGATTTTAATAAATTTGCAGCTTGTTGGGGGGGGGGGGGCTGCTTACCTTAGCAATTGGTATGAATAATGAACCTTTTTTTGGATTATGAATAACGAACCTTTTTTTGGATTATGAATAACGAACCTTTTTTTCGATTATGAATAACGAACCTTTTTTTCGATTATGAATAACGAACCTTTTTTTTTATTATGTTTAACGAACCTTTTTTTCGATTATGAATAATGAACCCTTTTTTCGATTATGAATAACGAACCCTTTTTTCGATTATGAATAACGAACCCTTTTTTCGATTATGAATAACGAACCTTTTTTTGGATTATGAATAACGAACCCTTTTTTCGATTATGAATAACGAACCTTTTTTTGGATTATGAATAACGAACCCTTTTTTCGATTATGAATAACGAACCTTTTTTTTCGATTATGAATAACGAAATTTATGAATAATGAACCTTTTTTCTCATTATGAATAACGAACCTTATGAATAACGAACCTTATGAACAATGAACCTTATGAACAATGACCCTTATGGATAAAGAACCTTATGAATATCGGGTAGACCCCCCTCAGGCAGACCATGGTTTCACATTGCACATGCAGTGATGTGAGTTAACTTGTAAAGAATGTAGACTATATTCTTGTGTGTAAGTGGCTGTAATCTGCAGCAGCAGGTGCAATGTAAAACCCATATTATGTAGCACATCAGTAGCCAAACTCAGGCTAAAGAAAAACTCACACAGAAATTGTTCCCCCTACCCCATTTTAAAGGCTCTGTACCAAACCCAAAGCAAGGGCAGATAGTGAAAAAAGGTTCTCTATTCATAATCAAACATTGAACCTTTTTCCTATCATGAATATCAACCCCTTTTTCTTATTATGAATATAGAATATTGAACCTTTCTTCCCCTTATGAATATGGAATCTTTTTCCCATTATGAAAAACGAACCTCTATTCCCATTATGAATTACAAACCTGGGGACTGGGGGCAGGGGCCCCCTTTCCAAAAATGTAAATATTTTTTCAAACTTCAAAAAAAAAGTAAAACAAAGTGACAAGTAGGGTGACAAGGCCCTATTCTGATTAAATATGTGATGTGTCAGAGTAGGTGGATAGATTTCAACAGTTTATATCTCAGCAACAAAGTAACTTAAGAAATATATATTCTTGTAATTCTAGACTTAAGGTCTGCTGTAAAGTAGTTATGGCAGTAAAATGCCACTAAGAGCTGTTTTCACTATTGGCAGTTTAAGAATAAATTAAAATCCCTCAATAAAAGATCAGCAGGAATGTCAATATCTTTTGCCCTTTCCGTTTTTACCTATTCAGAGATTTATGGTTTCTGAAGTAACTCATTGCTTATGCAATAGTAATAATGCGGAGTGTTGCATATAGTGTTAAGATTTCTATTGTTAACCCTATGTAAATTATCTCTTAATTACTGATCAGATAGTTAACAGTTTGGTGAGTGATATCAATATTTTTCAAGGAAACAATTTTTAACTTTCATAATAAATTCCTCAGAGGATACCAATGCTACTTGCAGGTGTCTTTGAAATGAAGGTTGGAAAAACAAAGGCTAGCATTAGCCATATTTGTTGTGTCCCTCTTTTTGTGTAGTTGATGTTTTAATTTCCATGGTACAAGTGAGAAATGGAAATTATTAAGTAAAATGGTCAATTTTTGATGGATTTTGATGGGTATTGTTTTCTGGATTTTACATGCTTTTTTATCAAATTAATATCAAACTATGTAATTTGCATATCACCAGGTCTTAAGCAAGCATAGCAGTTGACACCACTCTGCATTGTTGTGTACCTCAACTCCATATCCAAGTCGCATTGGGTTGGTGCTTGGCCAACTCTGAAAATAGTGGATTGTTCAACTCATGGGTGGCAATCATGGGGACGAGGGGGACTTGTCCCTCCAATGTTTTTTAGTGAGGGGACATCATACCAATTGTCCCCCAATATGTTGAGGCATAAAGAAAAATCACATTTTTGTTATAATAAGGAGGCCAGGGCAGGAAATAGGCTATCTATGTCCTCTAGAGTGTAACAAATCACTTAGCTTCCAGGGGTTTGACCTCTGTACCCCAACAGGGGACCTACGGTGGTCTCCTGTACCCCTTGCCAATTGCACAATCTGTTCATTCGTGCAGATGCCCCCACCCTAATATCTGAAACAGATCACCGCCCCTGGTTCAACTTTACAACCTGTTCCAGAATAAATGCACATTATTTTGGAGCTTGCTATTAAAGTTAAGGATATTAAGAACAGGCTACTCAAAAGGAATAAAGAAAAATCACATTTTTGTTATAATAAGTAGGCTAGGGCAGGAAATAGGCTATCTATGTCCTCTAGAGTGTAACAAATCACTTGGCTTCCAGGGGTTTGACCCCTGTACCCCAACAGGGGACCTAGGGTGGTCCCCTGTACCCCTTGCCAATTGCACAATGTGTTCATTCGTGCAGATGCCCCCACCCTAATATCTGAAACAGATCACCGCCCCTGGTTCAACTTTATAACCTGTTCCAGAATAAATGCACATTATTTTGGAGCTTGCTATTAAAGTTAAGGATATTAAGAAAAGGCTACTCAAAAGGAATAAAGAAAAGTCACATTTTTGTTATAATAAGTAGGCTAGGACAGGAAATAGGCTATCTATGTCCTCTGGAGTAACAAATCACTTGGCTTCCTGGGGTTTGACCCCTGTACCCCAACAGGGGACCTAGGGTGGTCCCCTGTACCCCTTGCCAATTGCACAATGTGTTCATTCGTGCAGATGCCCCCACCCTAATATCTGAAACAGATCACCGCCCCTGGTTCAACTTTATAACCTGTTCCAAAATAAATGCACATTAGTTTGGAGCTTGCTTTTAAAGTTAAAGATATTAAAAAAAGGCTACTCATTGATTGTACTTGTTAATTATACCCTTCATTCTGATGCAGCACTAAAACACTTGACTCCCAAAGAAAATCGATGTCCAAGATGCATATTCTCCTGTTAAGTGGAGATCAGTCCTCTGTGATTTTTCATTCTCTTTTTGGACGAGTACTGATTCTTCTTGGATTAGTTTGGAAATTTGATGTCCACAAACTTGACTACTGTAGCTCCCAGTGGCGGCACCAGGAATTCAAAAGTGGGGGGGGGGCAAATGGAGGGCAAAAAGGAAATGTTAGGGGGCTAAAACTTTTCGCACGTAGTGTGAAGCTGAGCGCAAAGCGCGAGCTTATGTGTATGGAGTCCAGGGGCACGCCTTGGGGCCCCTGGTGGGGTCCAAGGGCAAAGCCCCAGTGGGGGTCCAGGGGGCGAAGCCCCCAGAAGCCCAGAGGTTTCAGCATAATTCTGGGTGAAAAATTAAGTCTCAGGGTAGGTATATTTTGGTTCATAATGCAAAATCAAATGCAAAAATTCCCAACAATTTTAGTGTATAAGGCTATTCCTCTCCTCAGAACATTATAATATTAAGCAGTTGGAGTCCAGGGGCCCGCCTTAGAGCCCCTGGTGGGGATCCAGGAGGCGAAGCCCCCGGAAGCTCAAAGGTTTTAGTATATTTCTGGGTGAAAAGTTAAGTTTCAGGAAATGCATATTTTGGTTCATAGTCCATCATCCAATAAAATGATTCCAAATAATTGTAATGTATAAGGCTATTCCTCTCCTAAGGTCACAATAACATTAAGTGGTTGGAGTCCAGGGGCCCGCCTTAGGCCCCTGGTGGGAGTCCAGGGGGCAAAGCTCTCGCAAGCTCAGAGGTTTTAGCATATTTCTGGGTGAAAAATAAAGTCTCAGGATAGGTATATTTTGGTTCATAATGCATCATCCAATGCACAATATTTCAGCTGAGTGGGGGCAACTGGGGGGCAAGGATAAAATCTGAGGGAGCAAATGCCCCCTCATCCCCCCCCCCCCGTAGCGCCGCCACTGGTAGCTCCAAAAGCAACTGAAATGGTAATTTAGACTGAAATATTTGACAATATGATGGTAATAGAGAGAGACACCAAAGGCGTACAAGGTGGGGGCAGGGGCAGACTGCCCCCAAATTTCCACAAGACCTGAATTTCAGGCAGGGGTCTGTAAATAGTACACAGAAAACTCCTAAAGGTGCTCAAATTCTTTCAAAAATTTGCCCGAAAATGATAAAGCATCATAGTCACAGTAAATATTCATGCAAAATAAAAAAGATTACAGAAATTCACAACACATTTGGGCAGTTATGGAAAATTAGTTTTACCTTAGCCTTGCTTCATAGTCTTGTGCAACACCAAGTTGCCCGAAATGGTAGGATATTTGGGCGAAAGTTGCAAAATAGTTCTTGGATGTTTTCAGTTGCCAGATAACATGGGCAGAGGGGAGGGTGTGCAGGTGTATACGTACAGTGCCCAAAATTTTGCCCGAAAAAATCAACCGAAAGCCATCTTGTGATGTGTCATAAACACCACCAATCGTCACCAGAAGGCTGAAAGTTAAGACATCTTTGGGCAGCCTATGTGATTGCGATTTTGCAGTTTTCAATAAGAACGCACCACCGTAGATTGTGCCAAACTTGCTAAAATCACTTAGCCTGCAGTGCTGTGGACCCAAAATTTGGGCAATGGTAAAAAATGGGGGTAGCATTTTGTTCAATTACACATAAGAATTTAGTGTGAGAAAATCTTCTCTTAAGTCTGCCTGAAAATTCATTCAAAAACCATCTTGTAATGTGATATACCTACCGTTTTTTCTCAAATGGCGTTAGTAGTAAAATCATTAACAGCTGGAAGCTGGCAATGGTAGTGGTACAAGCGGTACATTTTATCTGGTAATTTTCTGATCATTTTTCAATTTGTTCATTTTTTGAAGTGAACATTTCATTCCAAATGAAAGCTCAAAATAATGACTGCTTAGATTCTACTTACAAACCTGGAAGAAACCAATTGCAGCTGTCTGAGGTCTCGATTTTTCAAAATTTTCTGTACGCTCCATGCCAACCGATGGTTGGCACTCTGCTTAGATAGTCTTTCGGGTAGGATTACATATTTCAGGCAGAAAATCCTCTGCCCCCCCCCCAAACTGAAATGCTGCCATATGCCTATGGGAGACACATCAACATCCTTTTCTCGTGTGTAATAATTCTTTGGTTCTCAAGCAGAGCTTCAGTATTTCTTGAAAAATAGATGTGGGGCTCCTGGGAAAGCCTATACCCTCTGATGGTCACATACCCAGAAATAAAATTAGTCACAAAATTCAGAATATTGCTTTAAACACCTAAGCATAAAACGTATGTTAGACATCAGCAGCATTTTTCTTCCAAAGCTCAGTGACAATTGTAGGTGCTAGTCTCAAAATGTGACATTTTTATTCAGTCATGAAAAGGCACAAATAATGCACCATTTTTCATTTAGAGAGACTTGTTTGTCAAAAAATATCCGTCCCAAGGGACTTGGGGGACATCCTCTTCCCAAAGACCACTACCACAGTTCACACTTTCATACAAATCACCATGACTTGCTTCCCCCCCCCCCCAGCCAAATCCTGAATCTGCTAACTGCAAAGAATATTTTGCTATCCCCCCTGTTGAGCAAAACCAGAAAAAAGGCCTACCTCCGTCTGATTGCTTGTGTTTCAAACCAACATTTGCAAGATGGGACACTGCTTTTGGCCTTCCCTCTCCCCTTGACTTAACTTCTGGATGCTCTAAGTCTAACTATTAAATAAAAGTATATACATAATGATCGGCTAAAAAGCGGATTAGCATTGTAGGCCCTACAATATTACGGCATTCCATTAGGTCAGTGCGAACTTCATCTGTTTTTTGCAGGGCAGATGGCTTAAATTTTTGTCTGCTTAAACTGCGTTGCATAACTTGAAAAATAATTAAGGCTCGTGATCAGACCCAGCCAAATAAGTTAACACCCAGCGTATCAAAAGCATAATGTTATCCCATAGGCTATGGTAGGGCTATATGCCCTATACAGTTACTAGCAAACAAAAAAGGTGGGCCTATCTGTGTGCGGATTGCCCTGTGCATGGTATCAACTAGGCCTAAAAATAAAGGGATATATTTCTCATCTATTCTTGGAAGTCATTTTCTGGTCGATGTTGTTTTCTGAATATTATGTGAACTGACTCCATCATTGATTGTTGGAAATGGGGCCTTTACTGGCTTTAGCTGATTATGCACGGCCGTCGACATATAACAGTGGCCAAGGTAATATAACATTGGCTTGCAAATGACTCAGTGCATGTAATGTGATAGCCGGTGACATGCAAGAACAAACTTGTGGTCCATTTTGAAGGCACATTAAATTTGAGCAATGGTTTTCTGATATCTTGAGATTAAAACATAGAATAAATATATTAAGTTTGACTAATTCATTAGAATTAAAAGATATGTAATTAAGCTAAATGGACTTATGCAGTGCAGGAAAATACAATTAACTGAACTGAGTTATGATTGTACTTCATTTACAGCTGCAGCACATTTATGAATTTAAGAACCTTTGACTAGAAGCAGACCGATGTTCTTTAACTGGGGTTACTTGAAGTTTTGACAATAATTTCACAATGCCATCTCAGATGGACAGTAACATGATAGATGTCTCATTTATGAAGTTTACATAAAAAGTAAAACCAGCATGTTGAAAGGGTGGGGAAGACCTTTATTTGCTTTAAATGCAGATCCTTGTTATAATTCTAATGCAAAACCTGAAAGCTTTGCCAAGTATACCATGCATTGTGTTTTAGTGAACTTTAAAACTTTGGAAGCATATAGTGGGATACCTTCAAATTGAAACAATTAATTACTGTCTCAAGGAAGGAGAAGCATTTGCTTTGTTCTTCACAGGTTACTTACAAAATACAGACACAGTGCTTGTTATAGTGGACACTCAATATTGAGCTGATTTATTTCTATAGACCTGAACTATTCATACAAATCACCTCAGATTCATGACATTTATACTCTCTATTTTGAAATTATTTTAGCCTTGGTACTATGGACATGCTTTCAGCTGAGTTATGAGTATACTTCACAACGCAGCACATTTACGAGTAAGGACCTTTATCTAGAAGCAGACCGATGTTCATGGAAAGATTAAGGTTACTTGAAGTTTTGCCAATAATTTCACAATACCCTGTCCAATTGGAAGTAACACCATTAATATTGCACCATTGATGAAGTTCATGTGAAAGGTAAAAAGAGCACATTGAAAGGTTGGGGAGACCTTTGTTTGCTTTAAGTGTAGATCCTTAACCTGAAAGCCTTGCCAAGTATATCATGCATTCCGTTTTATTGTACTTTAAAGTTTTGCAAGCGTAGTGGGATAATAAACCAATATATGACTGTTTCAAGGTAGGAGAAGCAAATGTTCTGTATTTTACACAGGTTACTTTACACTTAAGATACAGTGCTTGTCAGTGGACATTTATATTGAGCTGATTTATTTCCATAGACCTGAACTGTTCATACTTGCACCTCAGTTTCATGACATTTATACTCTCTTATTTCGAAATAAATTCAGCCTTACTCCTAGGGACTACTTTCTTGTTATATTACACATGTACAAATGCAAAAGTTGTTCTGATTACATGCAAGAACAAACTATGGGGTCTGTTTTCAAGGTACTTTAAATTCCAGCAATGGATTTCTGATATCTTGAGATAAAAAATAGAATAAATATAGAAATGTTCGTCTGATTCCTAAAAGTTAGAAGATAGGCTGAATGGACTTATGAAGAGCAGGAAAGTACAACTAGTTAAGCTGAGTTATGACTATTCATTAATAGCTTCTATGCAGCACATTTGTGAATGAGGACCTTCAACTAAAAGGAGACCGATGTTCATTGAAAGGAGATTACGTGAAGTTTTGCCAATAATTTCACAATATGAAGTTTTGCCAATAATTTCACAATACCCTGTCCGATAGGAAGTATCAGATTAATGTCTTTATGAAATTCATATGAAAAATTTAATACAGCGTATTGAATATTTGGGGGAAGGTTTTTTATTTGCTTTAAATGTAAGCCCTTGGTGTGAGTGCAGTGCATCACCTTAAAGCGGCACATTGAGATGATTAATGAAATTCACCAAACTTTGCCAAACCTGTTAAGTTTTCTTCACAAATGACAAATGGTCAAACTTAAACAATCCCCACATCTTGCATACAAATAAATGTTTCATAAGTGAGTAATAAACAATTCAATTCAGTTTTCAAAACTTTATGACCAGACTGTTTTTTTCAAATTATGCACACAGCCATTACAAATCAGGATGCCACAAAATTCAAAATTTTAGCTTTATGCATAACTATTGGATGTGAAACTTGACTAAATATGCTAATAAGAATCTTTGTCATGTGGTACAACACCCTCGTTACGTTATTGATATCAACTCAGTGTGCCGGTGCTAAGTATGCAACGCATTGTGTTTTTGTGTACTGTAAAGTTTGGCAAGCATCATGGTGGGATGATCTTCACACTAAAACAAAAACATTACTGTCAAAAGGCAGGAAAATCATTTTCTTTTCCACATATAGAAAAAATGTTTGTCTCGTTCATGATCACGAAATTGTAATAGTGCCAAATAGACTGTTTAAGTGCAGGACATTGCTTAAATAGCTGAGCTTAAGTATGACTATAGTTTATTGCTGCCTACCATACAGTGATGTGTTTTTATAAGTAAGGAACATAGAGCGGACTTGGGGTTACTTTGGGGGTACTTGAAGGTTTGCCAATGCCCTGTCAGATATAAAATAACACAATGTCTCATTTATTTAAATCACCTAAAAAATTACAACAAGTTGAGAATTGAAAATTATCAAGGTCAGTAAGAGAAGCCTTCATTTTTTAGGGTGACTGGTAGTTGATTCTCAAAAATATCAAAATTGGTTGTTGACTTTCAAATGATATATCCAAATGGGGAAATTATTTCAGCTCAGCTGAATGCAAAACTTGTACAAGTTACATACTAAAATGAACTTGTCGTACGGTGCTTTTGAGAAGCTTTTACCTTGAGATTGAAAGATGGAGGAATTTTTGTCTTAATCATAAATTTTACAATGCAATCATGGCAAATGGACTGTCTAGGTGCATTAAATTACTTCAGCTAAGTGAATATTTTACTATATTTGTTTACTAGCTACCAATGCACTGCTTTTGCAAGTAGAGAACATGGAACCAGCCGGACACACTTTCATAGGAGCACCTGAAAATTTGGGAATGAATTAACAACCTTGTCAGATAGAAAATAACAGGATTACTGTCTCATTCATGAAATTCACATGAAACTTTAATACAGCATATTGAAAGGTTGGGGAAAGATTTTTATTTGCTTAAATGTAAGCCCTTGTCGTGATTGCAGTGCACAACCTTAAGAGCGGTGCTAAGTGTACAATGCATAGTGTTTTAGCATACTGTACAGTTTGGCAAACATCATGGTGATATACCTCCAAACTAAAACAAAAACATTACTGTCAAAAGGCAGAAAAATTATTTTCTTTTCCTCATAAAGGAGAAATGTTTGTCTCGTTTATGATCACTAAATTGTAATAGCCCCAAATAGACTGTTTAAGTGCAGGACATTGCTTTAGCTGAGCTTTAGTATGACTATAGTTCATTGTTGGCTACCATACAGTGAAGTGTTTTTATAAGTAAGGAACATAGAACGGACTTGGGGTTACTTTTGGGGGTACTTGAAGGTTTGTCAATGATTTCACAATACCCTGTCAGATATAAAATAACTCAATTAATGTCTCATTTATAAAAATCACCTAAAATTACAACAAATTGAAAATCAAAATGTTGGAGACAGGTTTTTATTTTCTTCAATATATGTATTACAACAAATTTAAATACATAGCAACATCTTGAGGGCTCATGAACAAGACACAAAGATGGGGCCCCAAACCTACTTTCCAAAAAATCCCCCAATCTTCATTGGGAGGTATGGGCTATGAGATGAGACCTTCCACCTACCATCTCTGAGTTGATTGGGGCCCCATGAACCCTCAGGGTTCCTTCATTCATTCATTCATTCATTCATTCATTCATTCATTCATTCATTCATTCATTCATTCATTCATTCATTCATTCATTCATTCATTCATTCATTCATTCATTCATTCATTCATTCATTCATTCTTTATTCCAGTATAAATTTTGAAAAATTTATAAATAGGATAAAAAATTATAACATTCAAAGGAACAAAAGGGTAAGACACGTAAAAAGTTTAAAAGATTAAACAAGTAAAGACAAAACATAAAAATACAAAGTGCACCATAAAAGTCGTTATAAGAAACTACAAAAATTGGTCCAATAAACCATTTTGAATAAAAAGAGCTGCTCTGTAAATAAAAGAATTCTTAAAAAGTAATATTCTAAAGCATGGGGTTATGTTTCTATTTCTTAAATTATAGTTTGTTTTATTGCACAGAGAAATTAAGTTCAAGGTGTAAGAGGATGACTTTCTTATTAGCTTGGATACTTTTTTGGCAAGTCTTATAAATTCATTCCTGGCAGCTTCATTAACCTTATATACAAGGTTTTCATAATTAAGCCTAAAAATTTTTGCACAAAATTTAAGAAAACTTCTAATTCTATTCTTGTCTTTAACTTGTACAAAATGATACCATACTGGAACTGCATAGACTAGGGTAGGCAAGATGGGAACGCCGTAAACACTCTTTCTTTTGTCTCACTCGGAAAAAAGTATGGTAAACATTGTAAGCTAACGTCGAAATAATGCAATACACTTTTGATAAAACCCTCGAAAATATGGTTGGTAAAAAGTTAACCTATTGTCTATACAGACTCCTAAAATACATAGTATAAGAGGTACGTTCAACACACAAGCCCTGGATTACAGTTCTCTCTTCTTTAATATCCAATAAACCTTTATGCCTAACATTAATATTTTCAAACACGACTTCTTTCGATTTCTTTGGATTTAAAAGGAGATTTTTCCGCTCACACAAACTAACAGTTTTAGAAATAAAACTTTGGTAATCATCTTGATCTTTCCTATGTGTGGTTTTACTAATGTTGCAAGAAACGGCGGTATCGTCCGCATACTTAATTATGTTGCAATTAGAGTGGGAGCGAATTTCATCAGTATAAATGGTGAAAAGAAGAGCCGATAGAGGACCCCCTTGAGGAATGCCTATTTTAATATCTGATGTAGGAGTAAACCCCTTTTGGACTTTTATTTGCCTGGATCACCCATTTACGAAGTCTGCAAGCCAGTGAATAAGCCACAGTTCTCTAATAAAACTATGAAGGTCTTGGATTAATCGATTTGGCAAAACCGTATTGAAGGCGCTTGAAAAATCTAAGAATAGGACTTTTGATAATGTTGTTTCCTTTTGATTTAAACCCGAAACTATGTCATGTACTAGCGTAAGTATTGCATCGGTACATGAAAATCCCTTTTTATAGGCAAATTGATTTTTGTCGCCATGCTCGATGATAGAATTCATTACATATGGAAGCAGAATTTTCTGCATACAGTTAAACCCAATACTAGAGATACCTATTGGTCTATAGTCATTTACTGAAGTAGGATTACCTGTCTTAGGTATAGACCACGTTTTAGCATTTTTCCACGAAGATGGGATCAGACATTCACTTATACTTTGATTGAATATCGTCGAAAAAATACTTGACAATTCTTTGGAACAATATTTAAAGACCCACCATGAGATGTTGTCTAAACCTGAGGCAATTCCATGTTTAACAAGACTAAAATATTTCCCAACTTCATTTTCTTTAAACACGATTGGTATATCCGTAGGTCTTTCTGGCAGGATCAAATTTACATCCTTAGTAACAGCACCATTAAAACGTCCAAAATGTTCACTTAATTCAATTCCAAGTTCATTGGATATAATGTTGTTTTGATGATCTCCAGGTTTACTTATAGATTTTAGTAGGACTCCATAAAGAATTTGGGTTCGATGTTACTTGAACCCAAATGTCCAAATGTCCTGGACATTGTCCACCCAGTCCACCCGCTTGCTATGTACGCTACTGCCGTGTTGTTACCGCAATGCTCAATATCCTCAACCTGAAAGTTGTGTTTGGTACAGGATACCACACATTGTGCTTCATCAGTGTACTTTAAAGTTTAGCAACTTAAGTGGGATGCCTTGGAATTGAAAGAAAAAAGGTTTCAGAAGAGATTAAATAAATAGGATTTAGTGTATTATAAACTATAGGTCAAATTATATTTAAGAGAGAAGTTTCCATGCAGCCTGCATTTTTGTTGGGCTAATTAATTATGTTACCAGACCTGATCTGTACATATGTAAAGTTTTGTTTGATAGCAAATACTTATTCTTTTGGTGAATAATCAGTGAAGAGAGACCTTGATACTGTTTTGACTAGTAATTGCCTCTTGGAAGGCATGTAATTTGCAAGATGATTTTAAAAGCATTTGAAATAGCCAGGTATAGGTATAGTTCATTGCAAGCTTCTGTACAGAATGTGCATTTGCAAGAAGGAAACATGAAAACAAGCTTGGGCTATATTTTCGGGTACTTAAAATTTACATTTTGTGAATGATTTCACAATATCCTATCAGATATGAAATAATATGATTAAATATATTAATTGAAAAATTAGCAAAGAAATTTATAACAAATTGAAATGTGTAGCAAGATCCTAGGGGTCCACGCACAAGAGACTAGGGAGGGGTCCACAAGTCCACTTTGCAAAGAACCATCTAATCTCCATGGGGAGGTCCAGGTTATGAGATGAGACCTTCCACCTACCATCTCTGAGTTGATTGTGCCCCCCCTACCCTCAGGGTCCCTGGACATTGTCCACCCAGTCCACCCGCTTGCTACGTACGCTACTGCCGTGTTGTTACCGCAGTGCTCAATATCCTCAACCTGAAAGTTGTGTTTGGTACAGGATACCACACATTGTGCTTCATCAGTGTACTTTAAAGTTTGGCAACTTAAGTGGGATGCCTTGGAATTGAAACAAAAGATTGTTTTAGAAGAGATTAAATACATAGGTTTTAGTGTATTATAAACTACAGGTCAAATTAAATTTAAGAGAGAAGTTTCCATGCAGCCTGCATTTTTGTTGGGCTAATTAATTACGTTACCAGACCTGATCTGTACATATGAAAAATTTTGTTTGATAGCAATTACTTATTCTTTTGGTGAATTATCAATGAAGAGAGACCTTGACACTGTTTTGACTAGTAATTGCCTCTTGGAAGGCATGTAATTTGCGAGATGATTTTAAAAACATTTGAAATAGCCAAGTATAGGTATAGTTCATTGCAAGCTTCTGTACAGAAAGTGCATTTGCAAGAAGGAAACATGAAAACAAGCTTGGGCTATATTTTGGGGTACTTAAAATTAACATTTTGTGAATGATTTCACAATATCCTGTCAGATATGAAATAATATGATTAAATATATTAATTGAAAAATTAGCAAAGAAAAGTATAACAAATTGAAATGTGTAGCAAGATCCTAGGGGCTCCACAGACAAGAGACTAGGGAGGGGGGGTCCCAAGCCCACTTTGCAAAGAACCGTCTAATCTCCATGGGGAGGTCCAGGTTATGAGATGAGACCTTCCACCTACCATCTCTGAGTTGATTGGCCCCCCCCCCTACCCTCAGGGTCCCTGGACATTGTCCACCCAGTCCACCCGCTTGCTACGTACGCTACTGCCGTGTTGTTACCGCAATGCTCAACATACTCAACCTGAAAGATGTGTTTGGTACAGGATACCACACATTGTGCTTCATCAGTGTACTTTAAAGTTTGGCAACTTAAGTGGGATGCCTTGGAATTGAAACAAAAATATGTTTCAGAAGAGATTAAATACATAGGTTTTAGTGTATTATAAACTACAGGTCAAATTAAATTTAAGAGAGAAGTTTCCAGGCAGCCTGCATTTTTGTTGGGCTAATTAATTATGTTACCAGACCTGATCTGTACATATGAAAAATTTTGTTTGATAGCAATTACTTATTCTTTTGGTGAATTATCAATGAAGAGAGACCTTGACACTGTTTTGACTAGTAATTGCCTCTTGGAAGGCATGTAATTTGCCAGATGATTTTAAAAACATTTGAAATAGCCAAGTATAGGTATAGTTCATTACTAGATTCTGTACAGAAAGTGCATTTGCAAGAAGGAAACATGAAAACAAGCTTGGGCTATATTTTGGGGTACTTAAAATTAATATTTTGTGAATGATTTCACTATATCCTATCAGATATGAAATAATATGATTAAATATATTAATTGAAAAATTAGCAAAGAAAAGTATAACAAATTGAAATCTGTAGCGAGATCCTAGGGGCTCCACAGACAAGAGACTGGTGTGGGGGTCCCAAGCCCACTTTTCAAAGAACCGTCTAATCTCCATGGGGAGGTCCAGGTTATGAGATGAGACCTTCCACCTACCATCTCTGAGTTGATTGTGCCCCCCCTACCCTCAGGGTCCCTGGACATTGTCCACCCAGTCCACCCGCTTGCTACGTACGCTACTGCCGTGTTGTTACCGCAATGCTCAACATACTCAACCTGAAAGATGTGTTTGGTACAGGATACCACACATTGTGCTTCATCAGTGTACTTTAAAGTTTGGCAACTTAAGTGGGATGCCTTGGAATTGAAACAAAAAATTGTTTCAGAAGAGATTAAATACATAGGTTTTAGTGTATTATAAACTACAGGTCAAATTAAATTTAAGAGAGAAGTTTCCATGCAGCCTGCATTTTTGTTGGGCTAATTAATTATGTTACCAGACCTGATCTGTACATATGAAAAATTTTGTTTGATAGCAATTACTTATTCTTTTGGTGAATAATCAATGAAGAGAGACCTTGATACTGTTTTGACTAGTAATTGCCTCTTGGAAGGCATGTAATTTGCAAGATGATTTTAAAAACATTTGAAATAGCCAAGTATAGGTATAGTTCATTACTAGATTCTGTACAGAAAGTGCATTTGCAAGAAGGAAACATGAAAACAAGCTTGGGCTATATTTTGGGGTACTTAAAATTAACATTTTGTGAATGATTTCACAATATCCTATCAGATATGAAATAATATGATTAAATATATTAATTGAAAAATTAGCAAAGAAAAGTATAACAAATTGAAATGTGTAGCAAGATCCTAGGGGCTCCACAGACAAGAGACTAGGGGGGGTCCCAAGCCCACTTTCCAAAGAACCGTCTAATCTCCATGGGGAGGTACAGGTTATGAGATGAGACCTTCCACCTACCATCTCTGAGTTGATTGGGCCCCCCCTACCCTCAGGGTCCCTGGACATTGTCCACCCAGTCCACCCGCTTGCTACGTACGCTACTGCCGTGTTGTTACCGCAATGCTCAATATCCTCAACCTGAAAGTTGTGTTTGGTACAGGATACCACACATTGTGCTTCATCAGTGTACTTTAAAGTTTGGCAATTTAAGTGGGATGCCTTGGAATTGAAACAAAAATATGTTTCAGAAGAGATTAAATACATAGGTTTTAGTGTATTATAAACTACAGGTCAAATTAAATTTAAGAGAGAAGTTTCCAGGCAGCCTGCATTTTTGTTGGGCTAATTAATTATGTTACCAGACCTGATCTGTACATATGAAAAATTTTGTTTGATAGCAATTACTTATTCTTTTGGTGAATAATCAATGAAGAGAGACCTTGACACTGTTTTGACTAGTAATTGCCTCTTGGAAGGCATGTAATTTGCAAGATGATTTTAAAAGCATTTGAAATAGCCAAGTATAGGTATAGTTCATTGCAAGCTTCTGTACAGAAAGTGCATTTGCAAGAAGGAAACATGAAAACAAGCTTGGGCTCTATTTTGGGGGTACTTAAAATTAACATTTTGTGAATGATTTCACAATATCCTGTCAGATATGAAATAATATGATTAAATATATTAATTGAAAAATTAGCAAAGAAAAGTATAACAAATTGAAATGTGTAGCAAGATCCTAGGGGCTCCACAGACAAGAGACTAGGGGGGGTCCCAAGCCCACTTTCCAAAGAACCGTCTAATCTCCATGGGGAGGTACAGGTTATGAGATGAGACCTTCCACCTACCATCTCTGAGTTGATTGGGCCCCCCCTACCCTCAGGGTCCCTAGACATTGTCCACCCAGTCCACCCGCTTGCTACGTACGCTACTACCGTGTTGTTACCGCAATGCTCAACATACTCAACCTAAAAGATGTGTTTGGTACAGGATACCACACATTGTGCTTCATCAGTGTACTTTGAAGTTTGGCAACTTAAGTGGGATGCCTTGGAATTGAAACAAAAAATTGTTTCAGAAGAGATTAAATACATAGGTTTTAGTGTATTATAAACTACAGGTCAAATTAAATTTAAGTGAGAAGTTTCCATGCAGCCAGCATTTTTGTTGGGCTAATTAATTATGTTACCAGACCTGATCTGTACATATGTAAAGTTTTGTTTGATAGCAAATACTTATTCTTTTGGTGAATAATCAGTGAAGAGAGACCTTGATACTGTTTTGACTAGTAATTGCCTCTTGGAAGGCATGTAATTTGCAAGATGGTTTTAAAAGCATTTGAAATAGCCAAGTATAGGTATAGTTCATTGCAAGCTTCTGTACAGAAAGTGCATTTGCAAGAAGGAAACATGAAAACAAGCTTGGGCTCTATTTTGGGTTACTTAAAGTGGCCATGACACGTAAATTGGAATAACGGAAGACTAATTTAGCCTAAAGTACACAAAAAGATCTTTCCAAAACTGTTTTCATCACCCTTACAGCCTTGAGCATTAAAAAGAAATTAATGTTTCAAAAAATTGCACCAAAAAATAGACTGTTGAAAATGAGATTTCAAGCCAACAAAATGATGACGTCATTTTTAAACACCAGCCTCCGTATACCGAACCTGGCGTACAACATAGCCTATACGTTCGGGATAGTAAGGGATAGTAATGATTGTAATTCGCGGCATGTCTTGAATTTGTACTTTATTCTGTCTGTTTGGAGAGTGGTGTCGGTCTGTTATATTTTGGGGCTGCAGTAGGCTATTACGAATAATTACAAATACTCTTGATTCATAATCGAATAACGAAAAAACTCGGCAGTGTACTGTTCGGTTCGGTCTGCAGTAATACGTACAGTGAGTGGACTGGCAGCAGCCAGCGAAACACTGTGCACACTCGATCATAGGCTAGTTCCACGATTTCCACTGACACTTGCACGAAAGTAACCTAAAGTTCATATTTTGACTGCCTACATAAAACTTTCCAAGCTAAAGTCCCTTTCAATTGCTCCAAATGCTTCTCTCATGCTCGAATTGTTGTGGTGTTGTACTTTTACCTCACCTAACAGTCTCAAATCGATACGGTCCTATGCGCCGTAACGAATTACTCACCCCATCTGCACCACTAACGTCTTGTTCAGTATCGCCTTCGCCTTTCTGATTTCAAATCCAAGAAAACTCACTTTACCGACAGTCCAACATTCCTGTCCGATCAGGGAGTTGCCATTAGAGGGCAACTCCCTGGCTCAGATCCGCCATTCCAAAGAAAGTATTAAATTTGATTTCACATGGTACCTACTACGAAACAGTGCTGGTGATACATTGTGTAGTATCAGGTATGTTGTGTACTGTACCCATGGAAGTAGTACTTCCATGCTGTACCTATGCTGTTGCGTTGTGAATGTTTGTACATGCAGCTACTTACCATGACACCAAGATGAAAAATGAATTTAATTGACTAAAACAACTGGTAAGCACGAGAAAAGGGATAACAATTCCAAAATTTACAACTTTTCACGCAGGTTTTACATTGTATCGACCTTGATAACCGGTACAATGGAATGCAAACACTGTATCAAATGTCCGAAGGATACCACGGCGAACAACGATCAGTTCCTAAAGTGACGTCACATGACGTAACAAGATTCTGAAAATTTTCGGGAAGACTAACTTTCCAAGGCTGGAAGAGGGTGTATTTTTTCTCAATTTTCGAGCGGAAAAACAAGTTGTAAACAAACTGAATGGTTGATTTTCGTTGTAGGAAACGTATTCCTAAAGATACCAAAGGGTTTAAACCGTTAATTTACACGTGGCATAGCCACTTTAAAATTAACATTTTGTGAATGATTTCACAATATCCTGTCAGATATGAAATAATATGATTAAATATATTAATTGAAAAATTAGCAAAGAGAAGTATAACAAATTGATATGTGTAGCGAGATCCTAGGGGCTCCACAGAGGAGATTGGAGGGGGGGTCGGAAAGCCCACTTTCCAAAGAACCGTCTAATCTCCTTGGGGAGGTGCAGGTTATGAGATGAGACCTTCCACCTACCATCTCTGAGTTGATTGGGCCCCCCCTACCCTCAGGGTCCTTGGACATTGTCCACCCAGTCCACCCCCTTGCTACGTACTCTACTGCCGTGTTGTTACCGCAATGCTCATTATCCTCAACCTTAAAGTTGTGTTTGGTATAGGATACCACACATTGTGCTTCATCAGTGTACTTTGAAAACGGAGGGTTTGGGATGATAATTCAGGAGTAAATGCTTCTAATTTGGTTAGTGTTACCATTAAACCACAACAGAGAGTGAATATTCAACACTCCACCGTTATTGGATGTGTAAATTCGAGGTCCATCAGAAATAAAGTTGATGCATTTATTGATCATGTTATTGATCATTCTTTAGACATATGTGCTATTACTGAAACGTGGCTTAAAGTTGATGATGACTTAATCAGGAATTCTCTTAACTTGGAAGGCTTCTTTTTCAGGGACCATTGTAGAGGAAATTGGACAGGAGGAGGCACTGGCCTTCTTTTCAAGGATGTATTTACATTAGTGGATTCCAACAGTGAGGAAAAAACGTCATTTGAATTTTCTGACTGGCATTTATCGTACAGAAATTTCAGGCTACGAGCGATTGTTGTTTACAGACCACCGTATTCTGCATCTCACCCTGTATCATTTACCACATTTCTCTCTGAATTTAGTGATTTGCTGGAAAATGTTGTTCCTGGTCCTCATAACCTTATTATTCTGGGAGACTTTAATATTCATGTAGACGATCAATGTGACCCTAGTACATTGAGATTTACTGGTTTACTTGATAGTTTTGATTTGGAGAATAAAGCTTCATCGCCAACACACACTTCCGGACACACTCTCGACCTCGTCATTACTAGAAGCAATAGTAGAATTGACGTCACCTCTGTGCTTGCTGATCATTTTCTATCTGATCACTGCTTTATACACACAAGTCTTATTTGTACCTCAGTTGAATTTGATCGTAAAACCATGGTTTATCGGAACATAAACAGAATAGACATGGATGAATTTAAAAAGGACCTGAGCCAATCAGCCTTGTGTGATGATAACCTCAATGATTTACACTCAATCATTTCCACTTATGGTTACTCATTGAAAACACTCCTAGATAAACACACACCAGTCAAATCAAAGACTGTTACAATTAAACCGTCCCAACCATGGTTCACCTCTTCCCTTAACAGTTTTAAAAGGGTACGTCGACAACTGGAGAAGAAGTGGCTATGTTCTCGCACACAGGATGACCTAAATGCTTTTAAGAAAGCAAGAAATGATTTCATTGCTGCTTGTGATGATGTGAAGAGGGGTTATTTTTCTAGACAAGTACAGGATTGCAAAGGTGACCAAAAAAAGTTGTTCCTCCTAATTAATAAATTAACCTTTAGGAGTACTTCCAACCAATTACCTCCCAGCATCGATAATAAAAGTCTAGCGGATGGATTTGGTGAGTTCTTTCAAAAGAAGGTTAATCGAATAGCATCAGACGTTTCCATCATGTGCACAAATGAGGCTTTCCAACCAATTGCTGACCAATTCTCCTGTGCTGACATCACAGAGTTCTCAAACTTTGCTACATTATCTCAAGCTGATGTTCTCAAGCTGATAAATAAGTCTGCTAGTAAGCACTGTATTCTCGACCCAGTCCCAACAAAAATCGTCAAGGAATGTATTGAAATCCTACTACCTGTTATCACTAACATCATTAACCTATGTATGGAGCATGGTGAGTTTCCCGAATGTTGGAGGTGTGCTGTTGTGGTTCCGATCTTGAAGAAACGGGGCCTACCATTAGACTTCCCTAATTATCGGCCTGTGAGTAACCTTCCATACCTTTCAAAACTGGTGGAGAGTGCAGTTATGGAACAATTTCAACAACATATGTTTACGAACAATCTATTACCCGCAAATAACTCTGCGTATCGTAAACACCATAGTACTGAAACTACATTACTTAGAGTATATTCTGATATTCTGAATAATATGGATGTAGGAAAGGTGACTGTTCTCCTCATGCTTGACTTATCGGCAGCATTTGATACTGTAAATTACCACTTACTTTTTGATAATCTTGTCAATCGTGTTAATATCAAAGGTTTGGTTTTAAAGTGGTTTCAGGAGTACCTCTGTAATCGACGTCAAAAAGTTTTGATAGATGGAATGCTTTCCAAGGATTTCTTTTTGAAACAAGGTGTCCCTCAGGGCAGTTGTACAGGGCCCATGCTCTTTATTACATATTTATCCCAATTTTATAATGTGATGAGTAAACACCTACCCTGTTGTCAGGGTTACGCTGATGATAGTCAGTTCTATCTTGCTTTTAATCCCAATGACGATTCTTCCAAAGTTGATGCCATCTCCGCTATAGAGAATTGTGTGGCTGATGCCCGCCGTTGGTTCCTAACAATCTTAAATTGAATGATGCTAAGACTGAACTTATTGTAATTGGCTCGAAACGTCAACTTTCTACATGAGGTGTTTCTGCCGAAGGGCTCTGAGTTTGCACCTGCTCAATCAAGTATAAACTAACTGTCAGTTAATCCTGTCTGGTCAGCAAACTGTTCACTCAGCCATGAAATGGTCTTGCAGCAAATGTTTGCCTAGCCATTGTATTTCCACAGGGAAGTCAATTTACGCTTGAGTGTGTTTGTTTACACAAGAGCAGAAGTAAGGAACCTTATCTAGTATTGTGGTTTTCAAACACCGCCGGTCGGCGGTAATTTCAGTGGATTTAAGCTTCGGGAGAAACACGGCATGAAACTCCCTGACATTACTGTTCGGGTTGGTACTGCTGTTATACGTACTGTAGACCATGTCCGTAACCTCGGTGTTCTTTTTGACAAAAATCTCTCACTTGACTTGCATATTGCAAATGTCTGCAAAAAAGCTTCGTTTGGCATCCATAAGCTTTGGCATATCCGTAAATATTTAGATGATACCACCTGTAATTCTCTTGTTCATGCATTTGTGACATCTCACTTAGACTACTGTAATGCCTTGTATTTTAATTTACCATCATATCTTATCGCTAAACTTCAAAAGGTTCAAAACACAGCTGCACGACTTGTAATGGGTACTTCGAAATACGGTCACATTTCACATGTACTTTACAATTTGCATTGGCTTCCTGTCAAACAACGAATTATTTTTAAGATTTTGATTCTTACTTTTAAATGTATTTACAAGCTTTCTCCATCTTATCTCAGTGATTTAATCTCCGTTTATTCCCCCACACGCACATTACGCTCCTCTTCTCAGTTTCTATTTAATTCCAAAAAAGTCAAAACTTCAAATTTCGGCACTAGATCCTTCAGTTATGCAGCTCCTTATTTATGGAATTCCTTGCCATCCAACATGAGACAAACTGCAAATTTTAATTCTTTTAAGAGTAAACTTAAGACTCATCTTTTTAGTACTGCATATTCTTAACATTTTATTATTTGCTTGTTTTACCTTCTTTAATTTTGTACTTTTATTGTTAAGCGCATTTGAATATGTTTATAGTATTTGCGCTATATAAGAACTGTTTAATAATAATAAAAAATAACCTAAGTGGGATGCCTTGGAATTGAAACAAAAATATGTTTCAGAAGAGATTAAATACATAGGTTTTAGTGTATTATAAACTACAGGTCAAATTAAATTTAAGAGAGAAGTTGCCATGCAGCCTGCATTTTTGTTGGGGTAATTAATTATGTTACCAGACCTGATCTGTAGATATGAAAAATTTTGTTTGATAGCAATTACTTATTCTTTTGGTGAATATAAGTAATTGCTATCAAACAAATTTTTCATATCTACAGATCAGGTCTGGTAACGTAATTAATTACCCCAACAAAAATGCAGGCTGCATGGCAACTTCTCTCTTAAATTTAAATTTGACCTGTAGTTTATAAATACACTAAAAACCTATGTATTTAATCTCTTCTGAAACATATTTTTGTTCAATTCCAAGGCATCACACTTAGGTTATTTTTTTATTATTATTAAACCAGTTCTATATAGCGCAAATTACTATAAACATATTCAAATGCGCTCTTAAACAATAAAAGTACAAAATAAAGAAGGTAAAACAAGCAAATAATAAAATGTTAAGAATATGCAGTACTAAAAAGATGAGTCTTAAGTTTACTCTTAAAAGGAATTAAAAATTTGCAGTTTGTCTCATGTTGGATGGCAAGGAATTCCATAAATAAGGAGCTGCATAACTGAAGGATCTAGTGCCGAAATTTGAAGTTTTGACTTTTTTGGAATTAAATAGAAAACCTGAGAAGAGGAGCGTAATGTGCGTGTGGGGGAATAAACGGAGATTAAATCACTGAGATAAGATGGAGAAAGCTTGTAAATACATTTAAAAGTAAGAATCAAAATCTTAAAAATAATTCGTTGTTTGACAGGAAGCCAATGCAAATTGTAAAGTACATGTGAAATGTGACCGTATTTCGAAGTACCCATTACAAGTCGTGCAGCTGTGTTTTGAACCTTTTGAAGTTTAGCGATAAGATATGATGGTAAATTAAAATACAAGGCATTACAGTAGTCTAAGTGAGATGTCACAAATGCATGAACAAGAGAATTACAGGTGGTATCATCTAAATATTTACGGATATGCCAAAGCTTATGGATGCCAAACGAAGCTTTTTTGCAGACATTTGCAATATGCAAGTCAAGTGAGAGATTTTTGTCAAAAAGAACACTGAGGTTACGGACATGGTCTACAGTACGTATAACAGCAGTACCAACCCGAACAGTAATGTCAGGGAGTTTAGAAAGTTGACGTTTCGAGCCAATTACAATAAGTTCAGTCTTAGCATCATTCAATTTAAGATTGTTAGGAACCAACGGCGGGCATCAGCCACACAATTCTCTATAGCGGAGATGGCATCAACTTTGGAAGAATCGTCATTGGGATTAAAAGCAAGATAGAACTGACTATCATCAGCGTAACCCTGACAACAGGGTAGGTGTTTACTCATCACATTATAAAATTGGGATAAATATGTAATAAAGAGCATGGGCCCTGTACAACTGCCCTGAGGGACACCTTGTTTCAAAAAGAAATCCTTGGAAAGCATTCCATCTATCAAAACTTTTTGACGTCGATTACAGAGGTACTCCTGAAACCACTTTAAAACCAAACCTTTGATATTAACACGATTGACAAGATTATCAAAAAGTAAGTGGTAATTTACAGTATCAAATGCTGCCGATAAGTCAAGCATGAGGAGAACAGTTACCTTTCCTACATCCATATTATTCAGAATATCAGAATATACTCTAAGTAATGTAGTTTCAGTACTATGGTGTTTACGATACGCAGAGTTATTAGCGGGTAATAGATTGTTCATAAACATATGTTGTTGAAATTGTTCCATGACTGCACTCTCCACCAGTTTTGAAAGGTATGGAAGGTTACTCACAGGCCGATAATTAGGGAAGTCCTAATGGTAGGCCCCGTTTCTTCAAGATCGGACACAACAGCACACCTCCCAACATTCGGGAAACTCACCATGCTCCATACATAGGTTAATGATGTTAGTGATAACAGGTTAGTAGGATTTCAATACATTCCTTGACGATTTTTGTTGGGACTGGGTCGAGAATACAGTGCTTACTAGCAGACTTATTTATCAGCTTGAGAACATCAGCTTGAGATAATGTAGCAAAGTTTGAGAACTCTGTGATGTCAGCACAGGAGAATTGGTCAGCAATTGGTTGGAAAGCCTCATTTGTGCACATGATGGAAACGTCTGATGCTATTTGATTAACCTTCTTTTGAAAGAACTCACCAAATCCATCCGCTAGACTTTTATTATCGATGCTGGGAGGTAATTGGTTGGAAGTACTCCTAAAGGTTAATTTATTAATTAGGAGGAACAACTTTTTTTGGTCACCTTTGCAATCCTGTACTTGTCTAGAAAAATAACCCCTCTTCACATCATCACAAGCAGCAATGAAATCATTTCTTGCTTTCTTAAAAGCATTTAGGTCATCCTGTGTGCGAGAACATAGCCACTTCTTCTCCAGTTGTCGACGTACCCTTTTAAAACTGTTAAGGGAAGAGGTGAACCATGGTTGGGACGGTTTAATTGTAACAGTCTTTGATTTGACTGGTGTGTGTTTATCTAGGAGTGTTTTCAATGAGTAACCATAAGTTGAAATGATTGAGTGTAAATCATTGAGGTTATCATCACACAAGGCTGATTGGCTCAGGTCCTTTTTAAATTCATCCATGTCTATTCTGTTTATGTTCCGATAAACCATGGTTTTACGATCAAATTCAACTGAGGTACAAATAAGACTTGTGTGTATAAAGCAGTGATCAGATAGAAAATGATCAGCAAGCACAGAGGTGACGTCAATTCTACTATTGCTTCTAGTAATGACGAGGTCGAGAGTGTGTCCGGAAGTGTGTGTTGGCGATGAAGCTTTATTCTCCAAATCAAAACTATCAAGTAAACCAGTAAATCTCAATGTACTAGGGTCACATTGATCGTCTACATGAATATTAAAGTCTCCCAGAATAATAAGGTTATGAGGACCAGGAACAACATTTTCCAGCAAATCACTAAATTCAGAGAGAAATGTGGTAAATGATACAGGGTGAGATGCAGGAATACGGGTGGTCTGTAAACAACAATCGCTCGTAGCCTGAAATTTCTGTACGATAAATGCCAGTCAGAAAATTCAAATGACGTTTTTTCCTCACTGTTGGAATCCACTAATGTAAATACATCCTTGAAAAGAAGGCCAGTGCCTCCTCCTGTCCAATTTCCTCTACAATGGTCCCTGAAAAAGAAGCCTTCCAAGTTAAGAGAATTCCTGATTAAGTCATCATCAACTTTAAGCCACGTTTCAGTAATAGCACACATGTCTAAAGAATGATCAATAACATGATCAATAAATGCATCAACTTTATTTCTGATGGACCTCAAATTTACACATCCAATAACGGTGGAGTGTTGAATATTCACTCTCTGTTGTGGTTTAATGGTAACACTAACCAAATTAGAAGCATTTACTCCTGAATTATCATCCCAAACCCTCCGTTTTCAAAGTACACTGATGAAGCACAATGTGTGGTATCCTATACCAAACACAACTTTAAGGTTGAAGATAAGGAGCATTGCGGTAATAACACGGCAGTAGAGTACGTAGCAAGGGGGTGGACTGGGTGGACAATGTCCAAGGACCCTGAGGGTAGGGGGGGGGCCAATCAACTCAGAGATGGTAGGTGGAAGGTCTCATCTCATAACCTGCACCTCCCCAAGGAGATCAGACGGTTCTTTGGAAAGTGGGCTTTCCGACCCCCCCCCCCCCATCTCGTCTGTGGAGCCCCTAGGATCTCGCTACACATATCAATTTGTTATACTTTTCTTTGCTAATTTTTCAATTAATATATTTAATCATATTATTTCATATCTGACAGGATATTGTGAAATCATTCACAAAATGTTAATTTTAAAGTGGCTATGCCACGTGTAAATTAACGGTTTAAACCCTTTGGTATCTTTAGGAATACCTTTCCTACAACGAAAATCAACCATTCAGTTTGTTTACAACTTGTTTTTCCGCTCGAAAAAATACACCCTCTTCCAGCCTTGGAAAGTTAGTCTTCCCGAAAATTTTCAGAATCTTGTTACGTCATGTGACGTCACTTTAGGAACTGATCGTTGTTCGCCGTGTTATCCTTCGGACATTTGATACAGTGTTTGCCTTCCATTGTACCTGTTATCAAGGTCGATACAATGTAAAACCTGCGTGAAAAGTTGTAAATTTTGGAATTGTTATCCCTTTTCTCGTGCTTACCAGTTGTTTTAGTCAATTAAATTCATTTTTCGTCTTGGTGTCATGGTAAGTAGCTGCATGTACAAACATTCACAATGCAACAGCATAGGTACAGCATGGAAGTACTACTTCCATGGGTACAGTACACAACATACCTGATACTACACAATGTATCACCAGCACTGTTTCGTAGTAGGTACCATGTGAAATCAAATTTAATACTTTCTTTGGAATGGCGGATCTGAGCCAGGGAGTTGCCCTCTAATGGCAACTCCCTGATCGGACAGGAATGTTGGACTGTCGGTAAAGTGAGTTTTCTTGGATTTGAAATCAGAAAGGCGAAGGCGATACTGAACAAGACGTTAGTGGTGCAGATGGGGTGAGTAATTCGTTACGGCGCATAGGACCGTATCGATTTGAGACTGTTAGGTGAGGTAAAAGTACAACACAACAATTCGAGCATGAGAGAAGCATTTGGAGCAATTGAAAGGGACTTTAGCTTGGAAAGTTTTATGTAGGCAGTAAAAATATGAACTTTAGGTTACTTTCGTGCAAGTGTCAGTGGAAATCGTGGAACTAGCCTATGATCGAGTGTGCACAGTGTTTCGCTGGCTGCTGCCAGTCCACTCACTGTACGTATTACTGCAGACCAAACCGAACAGTACACTGCCGAGTTTTTTCGTTATTCGATTATGAATCAAGAGTATTTGTAATTATTCGTAATAGCCTACTGCAGCCCCAAAATATAACAGACCGACACCACTCTCCAAACAGACAGAATAAAGTACAAATTCAAGACATGCCGCGAATTGCAATCATTACTATCCCTTACTATCCCGAACGTATAGGCTATGTTGTACGCCAGGTTCGGTATACGGAGGCTGGTGTTCCTAAAATGACGTCATCATTTTGTTGGCTTGAAATCTCTATTTTTTGGTGCAATTTTTTGAAACATTAATTTCTTTTTAATGCTCAAGGCTGTAAGGGTGATGAAAACAGTTTTGGAAAGATCTTTTTGTGTACTTTAGGCTAAATTAGTCTCCCGTTATTCCAATTTACGTGTCATGGCCACTTTAAGTAACCCAAAATAGAGCCCAAGCTTGTTTTCATGTTTCTTTCTTGCAAATGCACTTTCTGTACAGAATCTAGTAAAGAACTATACCTGTACTTGGCTATTTCAAATGTTTTTAAAATCACCTTGCAAATTACATGCCTTCCAAGAGACAATTACTAGTCAAAACAGTATCAAGGTCTCTCTTCATTGATTATTCACCAAAAGAATAAGTAATTGCTATCAAACAAAATTTTTCATATGTACAGATCAGGTCTGTTGACGTTATTAATAGCCCAACAATAATGCAGGCTGCCTGGAAACTTCTCTCTTAAATTTAATTTGACCTGTAGTTTATAATACACGAAAACCTATGTATTTAACTTTTCTGAAACATTTTTTGTTTCAATTCCAAGGCATCCCACTTAAACTGCCAAATATTAAAGTACACTGATGAAGCACAATGTGTGGTATCCTGTACCAAACACATCTTTTAGGTTGAGTATGTTGAGCATTGCAGAAACAACATGGTAGTAGCATATGTAGCAAGTGGGTGGACTGGGTGGACAATGTCTAGGGACCCTGAGGGTAGCGGGGGGGCCAATCAACTCAGAGATGGTAGGTGGAAGGTCTCATCTCATAACCTGTACCTCCCCATGGAGATTAGACTGTTCTTTGGAAAGTGGGCTTGGGACCCCCCCTAGTCTCTTGTCCGTGGAGCCCCTAGGATCTTGCTACACATTTCAATTTGTTATACTTCTCTTTGCTTATTTTTCAATTACTTTAATCATATTATTTCATATCTGACAGGATATTGTAAAATCATTCACAAAATGTTAATTTTAAGTACCCCCAAAATAGAGCCCAAGCTTGTTTTCATGTTTCCTTCTTGCAAATGCACTTTCTGTACAGAAGCTTGCAATGAACTATACCTATACTTGGCTATTTCAAATGCTTTTAAAATCATCTTGCAAATTACATGCCTTCCAAGAGGCAATTACTAGTCAAAACAGTATCAAGGTCTCTCTTCATTGATAATTCACCAAAAGAATAAGTATTTGCTATCAAACAAAATTTTTCATATGTACAGATCAGGTCTGGTAACGTAATTAATTAGCCCAACAAAAATGCAGGCTGCATGGAAACTTCTCTCTTAAATTTAATTTGACCTGTAGTTTATAATACACTAAAACCTATGTATTTAATCTCTTCTAAAACAATCTTTTGTTTCAATTCCAAGGCATCCCACTTAAGTTGCCAAACTTTAAAGTACACTGATGAAGCACAATGTGTGGTATCCTGTACCAAACACAACTTTCAGGTTGAGGATATTGAGCATTGCGGTAACAACACGGCAGTAGCGTACGTAGCAAGCGGGTGGACTGGGTGGACAATGTCCAGGGACCCTGAGGGTAGGGGGGGGCCCAATCAACTCAGAGATGGTAGGTGGAAGGTCTCATCTCATAACCTGTACCTCCCCATGGAGATTAGACGGTTCTTTGGAAAGTGGGCTTGGGACCCCCCTAGTCTCTTGTCTGTGGAGCCCCTAGGATCTTGCTACACATTTCAATTTGTTATACTTTTCTTTGATAATTTTTCAATTAATATATTTAATCATATTATTTCATATCTGACAGGATATTGTGAAATCATTCACAAAATGTTAATTTTAAGTACCCCCAAAATAGAGCCCAAGCTTGTTTTCATGTTTCCTTCTTGCAAATGCACTTTCTGTACAGAATCTAGTAATGAACTATACCTATACTTGGCTATTTCAAATGTTTTTAAAATCATCTTGCAAATTACATGCCTTCCAAGAGGCAATTACTAGTCAAAACAGTGTCAAGGTCTCTCTTCATTGATAATTCACCAAAAGAATAAGTAATTGCTATCAAACAAAATTTTTCATATGTACAGATCAGGTCTGGTAACGTAATTAATTAGCCCAACAAAAATGCAGGCTGCATGGAAACTTCTCTCTTAAATTTAATTTGACCTGTAGTTTATAATACACTAAAACCTATGTATTTAATCTCTTCTGAAACATATTTTTGTTTCAATTCCAAGGCATCCCACTTAAATTGCCAAACTTTAAAGTACACTGATGAAGCACAATGTGTGGTATCCTGTACCAAACACAACTTTCAGGTTGAGGATATTGAGCATTGCGGTAACAACACGGCAGTAGCGTACGTAGCAAGCGGGTGGACTGGGTGGACAATGTCCAGGGACCCTGAGGGTAGGGGGGCCCAATCAACTCAGAGATGGTAGGTGGAAGGTCTCATCTCATAACCTGGACCTCCCCATGGAGATTAGACGGTTCTTTGCAAAGTGGGCTTGGGACCCCCTCCCTAGTCTCTTGTCTGTGGAGCCCCTAGGATCTTGCTACACATTTCAATTTGTTATACTTTTCTTTGATAATTTTTCAATTAATATATTAATCATATTATTTCATATCTGACAGGATATTGTGAAATCATTCACAAAATGTTAATTTTAAGTACCCCCAAAATAGAGCCCAAGCTTGTTTTCATGTTTCCTTCTTGCAAATGCACTTTCTGTACAGAATCTAGTAATGAACTATACCTATACTTGGCTATTTCAAATGTTTTTAAAATCATCTTGCAAATTACATGCCTTCCAAGAGACAATTACTAGTCAAAACAGTATCAAGGTCTCTCTTCATTGATTATTCACCAAAAGAATAAGTAATTGCTATCAAACAAAATTTTTCATATGTACAGATCAGGTCTGGTAACATAATTAATTAGCCCAACAAAAATGCAGGCTGCCTGGAAACTTCTCTCTTAAATTTAATTTGACCTGTAGTTTATAATACACTAAAACCTATGTATTTAATCTCTTCTGAAACAATCTTTTGTTTCAATTCCAAGGCATCCCACTTAAGTTGCCAAACTTTAAAGTACACTGATGAAGCACAATGTGTGGTATCCTGTACCAAACACAACTTTCAGGTTGAGGATATTGAGCATTGCGGTAACAACACGGCAGTAGCATACGTAGCAAGCGGGTGGACTGGGTGGACAATGTCCAGGGACCCTGAGGGTAGGGGGGGCCCAATCAACTCAGAGATGGTAGGTGGAAGGTCTCATCTCATAACCTGGACCTCCCCATGGAGATTAGACGGTTCTTTGCAAAGTGGGCTTGGGACCCCGCCCTCCCCTAGTCTCTTGTCTGTGGAGCCCCTAGGATCTTGCTACACATTTCAATTTGTTATACTTTTCTTTGCTAATTTTTCAATTAATATATTTAATCATATTATTTCATATCTGACAGGATATTGTGAAATCATTCACAAAATGTTAATTTTAAGTACCCCCAAAAATAGAGCCCAAGCTTGTTTTCATGTTTCCTTCTTGCAAATGCACTTTCTGTACAGAATCTAGTAATGAACTATACCTATACTTGGCTATTTCAAATGTTTTTAAAATCATCTCGCAAATTACATGCCTTCCAAGAGGCAATTACTAGTCAAAACAGTGTCAAGGTCTTTCTTCATTGATAATTCACCAAAAGAATAAGTAATTGCTATCAAACAAAATTTTTCATATGTACAGATCAGGTCTGGTAACGTAATTAATTAGCCCAACAAAAATGCAGGCTGCATGGAAACTTCTCTCTTAAATTTAATTTGACCTGTAGTTTATAATACACTAAAACCTATGTATTTAATCTCTTCTGAAACATATTTTTGTTTCAATTCCAAGGCATCCCACTTAAGTTGCCAAACTTTAAAGTACACTGATGAAGCACAATGTGTGGTATCCTGTACCAAACATAACTTTCAGGTTGAGGATATTGAGCATTGGGGTAACAACACGGCAGTAGCCTACGTAGCAAGCGGGTGGACTGGGTGGACAATGTCCAGGGACCCTGAGGGTAGGGGGGGGGACCAATCAACTCAGAGATGGTAGGTGGAAGCCCTGCTGGAAATTTTTAGATCAGGATTTTTAAGGCAGAAAAATTAGATCCAAAATTGACACATTTTCAGACTGAATTCTGATTCATTTCATGCTCATAAACCTGTCTCAATTCATACTTGAATTCCTGACTCCATTTCCTGCTTTAAATCCTGACCTGAATTTCAGCCTCAATTCCTGCTTAATTCCATACTTCTACCATTTGCTAGTCCAAATTTGACACATTTTCAGACTACTAGTCAGAAATATTCCAGACTCTTATATTTATTCCATACTCCGATTGCAGGACTCAATCCTGGTCAGATATATTTCAGACTCTTAGTCAGAAATATTTCATACTATGATTGCAAGTATTCCAGGCTCCTAAGCAGATATATTTCAGACTCTTAGTCACTTAGTCAGAAATATTTCAGACTCTTAGTCAGAAATCTGATCACAACTATGGTAACAGACATCTACAGTAATCAGAAATATTTCAGACTCTTAGTCAGAAATATTTCCGACTCCCATTGGCAAATATTCCAAACAAGAATTAAGCGATATAAAATAATAAACACACTATAAGAACAAAAGCATATATCATAGCTGCAGGAAACTTTATTTCTGGGAAGGTCTGTTGAAAAGAGAATTACAGGTAAAATATGTAATAAATGTAAAAAACACTGATCAATAGTCACAAGTTCCATCAAAATCCATTTAAAATAGACAATTTGTACAGAATGTATGTTTTACACATACATGATTATAAACCTACCTTAAGAATACAAGGCATGGCAATAATTTAAGCATGATCTTTTCTCTAGTCCAACTTTCTGAATTGGGGAGAGATCTTAGGGGAGGTTCCCCCTCCACTTTGGAATTTGATTTTTCAATTTGAGAGGAACCGGTATGGCAATAACTGCAATATTTGACATTACTAGACCCTGAAAATGGAGTGAGAAGTACAACTTGTAATGACTGATTCTTGCAAAACTCAATCAAGGTAGTTTCTCTCAAATGAACACATGTACAGAAACTGCTCTTCAAAAATTTTCTTTTTGTGGGACAGATGTCGCACAAATATCCAGCTGGCTAAATCACTGAGAACCGGTGTTACAAACTACTCCCCCCTCCTCTGTATCTCAGAAAATATGTTTATAAAACCTGACGGTAAAATATAAATATACATATAAATATACATTATCTTGTTGAATGTCATAAAACTTATGAAGGGCAAGGTGTACGTTGCAAATATATATATGTATATATATATATATATATATATTGGGATATATATGGCCATTGAAATAACGTGCATATATATATCAAAACCAAAAGGGATATATATATCTAAAGTATTTCATTGTTTTTGTTTCCTGACAGGTCGATCTAGCGTTATATATATATATATATATATATATATATATATATATATATATATATATATATATATATATATATATATATATATATATATATATATATATATGAGGTATTTGTAGCCTGTTTTGTCACTTCTGTGAATCGCAAGCCGAACTGGTGCAGCGGTTCACAGACTCTGCCCGAAAAGCGGAGAATGGCGGGTTCAAACCCTCGGTACAGCTCAATTTTTCTCTCTGGTATTTTCTCTGAACCTTTCCTGCTTTGATAAGGGCTATGCTCTATCTAGGATTGGTATAAAAATTTAAGATCGAATGTACTACTATTTACCTTTTCGACCTATATAGTGCTATATATAGTGCTATATGTAGTGCTAAAAGTTTGTGAAAAATTCCACAGCATTTTGGGTTTTTTGACCCTTCATCATGTGGCACAAATGCAACTGTTGACACAGCCAAACATACAAATTAGAAAACACACAATAAAATTGGGCATGACCAAACTGGCTACATGTAGGAAACAGACAGTGTTAAATGGTTAACACAGGTAACACCAATGCAGGAATTGCTGATTTATAAAGTTCAAGTCTAACTTTCAGACCATGTGGGGACAGGGTTTCCAAGTTCCCCAAACCATCAAGTCACAGACTGAGTATGTGGATGGGGGATTGAAGTGCGTGGCTACAGGGAACCCTGGGAGGTTCTGTTTGATTGAGCTCAGTGCTCAGTGACTTGGTCACTGCAAGACAGTGTTTTTGTTTCTTCCACACCGTGTATTACAGCGTTTACGTACGAGAAGGGCAAACAAGAGTGGCTGAAGTACAGGTAAAAACAGCTTGAGGTTGGGAGGCACGGACCAAGTGCTTAGATACATTCTTTTCAATTCTGAATGCTGTCATGGGGGGTTCAGGGAAATGGTCACGTGTGGATGGGGTCATGCGTCATGATGGAGGGTCTCTACATTCCTGTAAATGGCATTTACAATGGGAGATACACAGATGGGTGAAAGGATAGGACCAATAGAATACGTCTGGTGGGTGTTTGGTCAGTTTTGGGGGCAAGGCAGCTCTATCAATTCCTTGTAAGCAGTTCAGCGGCATTAGAGAGCACTCTTTGTGGATACGGACATTGTTCAAAACTACAGAAACTTAAAGAACAAAACATATGGAATGCCATGTTACATTTTTAATCACCATTAGACTGCAAAGCTGTCTGTAAAATCTCTCACAAACTAGTCAGGCCAGCTATGCAGGCCATGCAGCAGTCTTTTTAAAAAGCAAACATGACCAATGAGGTACAGTACTCCCTTTGCACAATGTGTAGGTTGTAAGCCACACACAAACCATGTAAAACATCAAGCTTACAGTACCTTGTCACCTTACATGGCTCTGTTTCACATAGTATGTTCTTAAAATTACAAGTAAACTGAAGAAATAAACATACTGTCCATTTCAATGAGTAGCACTGGCACTGTAATGCCTGAAATCTTTTCTCTTGATCATGAAACATGACATCAAATACTGTAGCTGAAATAGTTTTAGTTTCCTACTCAACAAGCAAAAGGAAATAGCTGGATGGTCCAAAGTTAAAAACAAACTTTTTGACACAGAACTTTGCATGTTTGCAGGCCAAAATAACAAAAGAACCTTCTCCACAGTGTGTTTTATTTTTTTTCCTCCCCTTTCTTTCTTTTCATTTTATATTTCCAAATAAAGCCACAGAAATAAATATATCTGGAAGAATAGTTTTCAAACATTCAAGTACTCTCAGTCTTATTTATCCAGTTCTGTCAGAAGATGTCACTAGAGTTGTAATGAGCATGAAAAACCACTACAACAGTACTGTACCTGCTCTGCAAAACATACTGAACATCATTCATACAGTCAAACTAAACAAATAATTGAAACAATTTTCCTCAAGCAATTGTTTCCTTTTTTTAAGGGTTTGCATATTTACCGATATACAGTCTTCTTCTAGTGCTAAACTGTCAAAGGTTGCCTTGCCTTAAACTTGTTACAGTACGTAGGTTTATTTTAAAAATGCGTCCACGCACCCATATCGGGCAAAGTGAATTTAACAAAGTCGTTTTTTTTTACCTGTATGCGACAGGGTGCAAGAACTTAAACTTAACTTGGTTTTTAAGATTTTTAATGGCACCTGTCCCTGAGTATCTTCGATCCAAATTTTACCAGATTGAATAATACTCAATCAGCACAGTACCAGGGGTAGCCCATTCAACTTTCTTGTTCCTAGAATAAAAGGATTCTCTGATCGTAACCTTTTTCTTTACAGGTATTGAACTTTTGAACTCCCTTCCTAATGCGGCCAAAGCAAATTAAAAATGTTGCAAGTTTTAAACTGTACGTTAAGAACTATCTTGCCAACAAATCACTTTTAGCGGAGCAATGTCTCTAATTCATTTTTTTTTACTGACTCGAGTGCCGGCGTCTTTCATCCAGTGGCATTATTTTCTGCTAATTTTCCATTCCTTGTGTAAGTGTTTCTTTGTTCCGTCTTTAGGGACCCCAATGGAAATAAGCTTTTCGTAAGCTTTTTGGGTTATCCCTGGTACTAGCTGTTTTTGTAACTCCTTTTTCTCGTTTTTTATATATTATTCTCGTCTGTTTTGCCTGTAATATCCCTTTCTGAATGTCTTTGCTTTTTTTTGGGTTCAGTGTTTTATTTGGTTCCAAATAAAATCACTCACTCAATCAATCAACCCTCAGTTCCTCTAAATACAGTATTTTCCAAATGATCCATTACGAACTTTTTGACAAGTTTGGACTATTACTGTAGCTGCTGCTGGTTGAAACAAGCAAGGGCTTAAAAATCCATCACTAAATCTGACAGACTGGCATTTTTAGTAATTCATTTAAATTAAAAGATTACATTCCACATGCTCTGTGAGATCTTTCCCAGTTCTACTTAAAATAGCATGTATTCCTTCTGCATGAGTAGTCCTCAAGTTTTTTGAGCCTCAATACTGCTCAAAGTGGACTTTAATTCCCAAAATGTAAATTTATAAACCCAATCCAAAGTAATAAACTTCCTGATGTTAAAACTTTAATCTCCATACTCTCAAAACCACAATAAAAATGGAATTTCCTCATGTCTTGAATCTTCTGCAAATGTGATATTCAGTGATACATGCTTCCAATTTCAATGGTGACTAAATGATCTTTATACTGTGCACAATCAATTCCAATCAGCTGCCTTAAGGAAAAAGGCACATCTGCTTTGCTGAACCATATTTCACATGAACATCAACTATGTCTGAAGTTTCGCTGAACTGTCCTGCTGTACATCGGATGGTCACATAAATTTACTCTGTAAACCTATGGCCAAGAGCCCATCTGTTTTATAGTTTTATCCAGCAGCTTATCTTTGAGTTTTGGCGAAGACACAATTAAAATTCACTCCATGGATGAAGGATCAGGCACAATAAAGCATGAACAAACATGAGTAGCAGATCTGCAATCCAGTTGATTTAATAGGAATATAAGTAGGCTAGGCTAAACATATTGGCAGCCTACATCAGTATAAAATGCCAACCAGTTTATACTCCACTGCTGTTATAGTACATCAAGGCCAACCTTGTTGGAATCTGTGACAAGCTGGTGTCAAGAGCAATATGACAAATAATCGTTGCACCACATTACCACGTTTTGCACTGGAATAGCCGGCAACGTTTATTCAACTTTCACCTTCAAATTTTAACATTCTTGTCAGCTATGCAATTAGCCAGGCTACACTAGTTACTCAACTTCACAACTTTTCATTTGAACTCTGCCACAGTGTCAGTCACAATAAATTCCTGGTGGCTACAGAAGCTGTCAAAATAGGATATTATCCTACGGTATAATCTGACTTCATCAGACTTGCAAAAATGGCGATGTTTCACTTTGAAAGTTTAACGGCTACAGAACAGTAATGGTGGAGTGAAAAAAAGTCTTATTGAAAATAGTCCGTACTGTGTGTACGTAGGCTACTGTGTAGACCTAACGTTAACTTTACAATGCACAATAGCCTATAGGCAGTAAAGGCTAGTAAGTGCTAACGTTAGCCGCGAGTTCGGAAACCTTTCGTCAAATGTGCTGCAACTCTTCCCTTTTGGCCTGATACCTTTTCCAACAAAATTAAGTACTAGTCACAAATGTTGTTAAGTGATTTCTTCAGTTTCTTGCCAAATCTTCCCGTTTTTCTGGGGTTGATTCCAACCATCAAATTCAACGACTCTGCTTCGTCACTGTGGCACAGACCTGAGATTTGAATTTGGTATTGTCCGATGTCATATTACAAATCTATCGTAGGGATTACAAACAAACGTAAAGTTTGCTCGTGAAAAAGTAGTTCTACTTATCCTGTTCAGATCGGTTGAAGTATGATGCGAGGTTCTTTCATAAATTTTAAGTCCAAAAGGGGTTATCGAGGACTTCGTCTCCTTTCTAATTCCTCCACTGAGCATAAAAAATTCCGTGAGCAGTTTGCTTAGATTTTTTCCAACCCTACTACATAGTGCACAAGTCCTAGGTGGTTGTTTACAGGAGCGTCTCTCCAGCGGTACGTACACAAGTCCAGTATAGTGTAGGCTTGCTTCAGGAATGTGTACAGTACAGCTCAATGGCTACGAGGTCACGTGTATGTAGAGGTCAGATCATAAATTATGATAAATAGTTACCAAGCTTGCTCTGGGACAAAGCTTGACCGTCGGAGTATTTCTCGTCAAAGCTCCGAAGAAAAGGATAAGTTTTTGAGTGATGAAACTAATATGTCAGTGACTCAAAGCTTTATAATTCTTTATGGCGGCGAGTTATTTAACACCAAAGTGTACCGAGATGAAGTATTGAAACAATTTCGTACAATGTGGTTGGAATGACTGGCTGCATTCACGATTTTTACAGTGTGACCTGCCGGCAAAGAATCATGCAGTCAACAGGGTTGGAATGGACCGCGATGGGTGGGAAATCCATGGGGACTTATGACTGATCACACCACCTTACAAAATGTTTCTCCACGAGTTGTGTGGTAAAATTACGAAAAGGAACCTGAGAAAAAACAAATCCTGATGAAGAACCTAAACCTGAAACACCTCACACCAACATAAAAACAGCGCGCTTATACAGATGCAGGATGATGTTTTTGATGGCATATGAAAAAATTATTTGGGTTAACGTACGTACAAAGAAAACATACACATTTAGCCAGTCTAGTACTTGACTGCGTAGCAGCCATATGACATATTCCTTGCTCAGTCTCAGGAAACCTTGGGCTGAGCAAACAGAGTTCACTCCGCGGGGTGGTACTATACTTTTTGGCTTGGATATTTTAGCGACTTTTGGGGCTATATGCAGTTTAAGAACCACTGGGTATGTGACCAAGTTCTAATTGGCAGGCCTATAGGCATGCATCAAACAGGGGAGGGGAAAGCACTGCTTGTCTGCGCGATTCTTTCATTCAAAACTATATCATATAAAAAGACAACAGCAATTTTGGCGTGGTACAACCGAACTCAGGACCTTTTCTACCTGGCAGAAACTGAGAGCATAAGTTCCCTTACCAGACACGAATGCAATTTTTGCATTCAGAATGCATTCAATTTGCCTTCTGAATGCAAAAATTTGCATTCGAATGCAATTTTAATGCATTCAGAAATATGAAGGCAAAGCATGAATGCAGTTTGAAGGTAAAGTTGCATTCAAAATTGCATTCATAACTGCATTCAGAAAGTAAACATAATCTCTTGAAGGCTTTATTGCATTCAGATAGCTCAAAGCTTTATCAGTGAAGGCATAATTGCATTCATACAGTAAAACAGCTCTCATTATTGCATTCAGTGAACTCAACTGCTAGTAATGAAGGCAAAAAAATTGCATTCATAGAATCAACAGTTCTCATAATTGCATTCAGCGAACTCAACTGCTAGTAATGAAGGCAAAGAATTGCATTCATAGAATCAACAGCTTTCGTTATTGCATTCAGAGAGCTCAACCTTTATAATGAAGGCAATAATTGCATTCACAAAGTCAAATAGCTCTTTTATATTGCAGCATTCAGCTCATTCTAAGAGAGCTCAACCTTAAAATTAATGCAAAACTGCATTCATGCTTGCATTTAGAGAGCATTTACAGAGTCCAAGCTCATCTTAAGCATCACATGATGTTGCAAATTTTAGCTAATAATTCAACACTTAGATCTAACTGACTAATTATTTAATTTTGCGCTTAATAACCCAAGGTTCCAGATATTTAACTTTAAAGAGAAATTAAAACACTAGAAAATGACATGAGCAATACGGGAGTAGGGGTGGGGTAGGGATGGGGAGGCAGCAAAAGCTAGTGGTTGACTTCATGATATCAGAACAGTTAACACTTTTTGAGTCTTTTGAAAATGTTAAATCCACAGTAGAAAGCAGACTGCATGCCCTCTGTTCCTTTTAGATCTAATTGACTATAAATTAATTCATTTCTGCACTTAATAATCCAAGGTTTCCAGATATTTTTAACTTTAATAGAGAAATTTAAAACAAAAGGACAAATGACATGAGCAATAAGGGAGTAGGGTGGGGTTAGGGGTGGTCAGTGTAAAACAGCAGTCCTGCATGTC
>JAIZAY010001397.1:0-15348 GCA_029531755.1 Holothuria leucospilota | reverse complement strand
TCGTACACTCACACACGTGATTTTGACTACACACCGGGTACGTGGGAGACTTTCTTCTTCAACAGTGGTAGGGAGTAGGCAGGGGTGGGCGTTTTGACGTGATCACTTGTCAAAAAGTTGTACTGTGTGCAAAAACACCTCTGCAGTCAAATGGGGCTGACTTTCTTATGACAGGTGGCCCGGGGGTGTGGGTGGTGTTGTAAAACCCCCTCCACCCCCTGTTTACTCCGACCGTGGTTGAGGTACCACCACCTTTTACAATTGACGGCGGGTCATAGGATCCTGACTCTCTGTGGGAATCCTGATTGCTAGCCGACCGAACTATTTATAGGTGGCTGACTGCGGACCCATTCATCGTTGGCATACACCATACGACCTACTGACTGGTGTGTTGTCCTTTGTTAAGTGAAATACCAATTTCCCTATGGGTGGTGTTATTCGATTCAAGTGCTGGGGCAAAACGAGCCACGGCCAAAATGATAAATTCTACACAATAAAATTAAGTAAACTCAAACTAAAGTAGGACTTTCTTTCAAAATTCAATATGCGTGGAAAAGTCTAGATTGTCCTTGACCGTGTCCTCGAGCCGCGAAAAATACTGGGACCGTAGGGTTCTATGCAAATGGTCCTGGCTAGCTACCGGCGCATTACCTATCGTTCGTCACCTCTGAAAAGGCTTGTATTCAATTGACACCAGGAACCGAAGTGTTGAATTCGGCGGTCATATTGCTGCTCGGGTTGCTACATTTGGTCCTTTACAGAAGATTGTGGTAATATCCTCGTGTGCTACTAGACTCCTCGTATTTTGTCTAGAGTGGGACTGGTACTAGGTGCGGTGTAGGCCTTCTGATGAGGAGATTGTATTTGACATTTTCGTGTTGTTGGAGCAGAAATTTTGCGTCAGGTGATTCATTAGGAAAGTGACAAAAATACTTACAATATATACTCTCTGAAGTGTGAATCCCCAACTTTGTGCTAAGAAATCAAAGCAACCGATGATATGTAATTCCAACATCTCACAGTGTCCTGATGGACCAAGCTCTGATTTCAGGGTTTGTACAAGTCATCCAGTACTGAGCACAACGAGCTAGCCAAACATAACTACGCCTCAACTTCCTTGCTTGTAAGTGGAATAATCTCGTAACCGGTAGGTATGTTGCTTTTTCAAAAAGAACCATTTATGGTACTTTTGATACATTTGTCAAAATTGCAAGTACATGTCTTGCTACAATTTCATGGTAGTCTCGGATTAACTTTTGACAACTTTGTCCCTGCCTTTTCTACATTTAAACATGTATCGCAGCTTTTTGACAAAATTTAATCCAGTGATAAAGGCCACACTCTTCTCGATCAGAATAAGCCTCCTGTTACCTTTGTGCCATGCCAAAATACCTGTCATTCTACCATACCCTCATTTACAGGTCACCATTTTAAATGTGACTAAAAGTAGCCCAGGAGTCATTCACTACTGGCGCTGTGCAAACAATCCTATCTTCGCTTGACTTCCGTTCGAAAAACTATGTTTCCGCCGAGGCTTCTGAAATACTAAAACCCAGGACCTTCCGGGGGCTTCATCACACATACCTCTGGACGTGTCGTCTATCCCACACGTAGGGCTATGTTTTTTCATATTGGCTGTCAGTATGTTAGTGTTTCATGTTAGTAATAGCCTACGCTTATACTCTAACAACAGTCTAGACGAAATCCAATCTCTTACTTTTTGCTGAAATGTTAGGCAGGTTTCCCCATAGTGTTTACCTTCCTTTCCAGATCTATAGGTTTATAACTTCACGTACACATGAATTATGTATGTTGCAAACGTAAATTCCACCCAGTTCGCCACTTAAAACAATGCAATAGTACGTTCAAAAGTTGATGCGGAGCTATGCATAAAACCGTTATGATTGGCCCTACTTTACCAACTGATTAACGTCATACGGATGTTATCGGATGTATAGAACTTTTATAGGTGTTCACCTGTCAATGATCCATCGAGTGAAAACAAGAACATTTAACATTTTTACTGGTTCAAGTAACGGCGATTTTCGACTAGAAGTTCCGCGAGACTTTGGTCATACAGGTGTAGACGACATTGCACCAGTAAGCGGTAGCTTTGTTTTTGTTTTGAGTTTCCGATTGTTTACGTGTACATTGTCCCGAATATTAGCCTGGGATCCCGAAAAACATAATCGGTAAACTCTACACAGGGTAATTTCATCGAAGACTATCCAAAGCCTAACGTTAGGTCTACATGCTTGTGTTTACTCATTCTTATTTCGCTCACCTGTTTTCGTATTTTTGGAATCTCTCAGTGTGAAAATACTAATAGGCTAGTATTACTATTACTACAGTAACTCAGCCATAGGCTAGTAGTAGTAGTATTATGGTCTAGGCTAGGCTAGGCATAGCCTATCAGGCCCTTCTAGCTCAGGGGCCTCGCCAGGATATTTTGATGGAGGGTGGGGGACATAGCATGGGAGGAGTGATCGCTGTCCAGGGGAAGATTCAAAGGCAAGGGGCACCTCTCTTTACAAATATATTTGGTAGGGGGGCCCTAGGCGCCCCCTGAGGACTAACCATTAATATTTGTAAAGGTTGCTCTAGGCCTATTCGTGCTGTGGGCCTAGCGGCCCCAGATCTGCCATGCAGTTTTTGCTAATCGCTCTGCGTGCAGAACTTTGGCTAAGCTTTTCTTAAGTACTCTTGAGGCGAAATGTGGTTTTGTGTGGTGCTGGAATGGTAAAAATATCAATGATGGGGCGCTGAATGTCAACAACACTAATAGCTATGACGCGCGGGAGCTCGCCTCTCCAATCGCTTGGCGCGGAGGCGTAACAAGAAAATTTTTGGGGTTTTACAAACCCTCCAGATTGGCCGGGAAATGGCACTGTCATGGGCACCGTTGCATCAGTTGGATGGAATTTATGCCTTCGTGGCCGTAGTGTATCGGTTGTCTCGTGTCTCTGCTGGGCGCCTGGAGGTCAAGGGGGAAGAGGGGAAGGGAAAGGGTTAGGGACAGGTGCGAGCATACTTTGACGCGGGGAGAGTGGCACGTTCTAAGCTGCATTTCAAATCGACTCGGTGTGATATATGGATTGCCATGTCATCTAACCGTAATTTATCTTAATTAATGAGAAAAACAATCCATCTATGAAAAAATGTAATACATCAAAGATGAGTTGAGATGTACAAAAATCTAGGGTGGCGCCAGAATTTGCCCGAGGGGGCCAGGGACCCGAAGTTCCGATGCCGTGGATGGGTTGGTGCTGGGGGATTGGAAGAAAACCTGTGTATTAAACCTATATCATGCCATTGCAGGACATACATTGCATTCAGTTTGTATATATAGGCTACTTAAGAAACATAGTTCTGCGCTGATTTAATTTTTTTGTAAGGAATCTTAACTGTGAAATTGTAAAGTGCGCTAAGCGCGCAATTTTTCTTTTTCTTATGCTTATGTTGAATGCTTGCTCATTAGAAGGAACTACAGTAGGATCACAGTAATAAAAAGAAAAGCTCTACAAGGACAAGCCATGCAGGAAATTGTGTATGGCCTTGGTGCCCTATTGTACCAACAAAGTAAAAATTTTGGCCTTGCTGCCCTACCATTTGGCCGTGGTGCCCCCAGATTTGCCCTGATGCTTGAGACCAAAATGGCTGTGCCCTTAAAAATTTAGAATTCGAGGCCTGAATCACACAACATTATTTTAAATTACTGCATGATATCAGTTTATCACTTCTTTTTACCTTCAGTATTTCAGGTAGATGAAGTTTCCTCTGGTGATACTGTCTCACATGTTGACCACAGTAAAAAATCTGACAACCACAGTCAAGGCAACGGTTGAGTGGAGGTTCTGGACATGAATTCACAAAGCACTTATCATGATGCTCATGAAAGTTTTCCACCAGAGCATGCTGCAAAGCCTCTCGATGATGAGCCCATTCTTTTTGAGCCCTCTTCTTCCTCTCTGCATACGGAACATATGGCCGGGGTATTGAAGAGGTGGAGGCAAAAGAAACCGACGGAATATCATCTCCTTCATTAAACTCGTTGTTCCCAACATTTCGGAAGAGTTCAGCGAATGTCTTCTTTTTCTTCCTCCTGATTTTCTTCTCTCTTGCTCTGCCATTTGCAGAAACACCTTTGTATATTGCAGGCCCTGCAAATGTCTTTGCCTTCATAGACATCCTGAAAAAAAAGACAGATTTATAACTGATTACAACCATTACATTACATTCTACATTTATGTTCAAAATTCTAATGAAGATTCAATAGTACCCATACTGGTAATAAAAACATTTGTATCAAATTAGCCTAGGCTATGGTATTTCAAAATATTAACTCCTTACAATGAAAACAAGGATGAATTCATTCTCCAAGGTTTTCATAATCTGTTTCAATGATGCTTAATGCTAAACATTTAAAACATTTGAGGTGTACTGTGACATATAAGAAAGGCTATAGGCTTAACACTTGACAAATCTACATGTATGCATATTGTATGCACAGGTATTCTACAGTGTGTTTAAAGGCTAAGGCATACAGTGTTCCATACAATGTGAGACCTTCATTCGGGCTAGGTGCACATGTACAGTACGTATGTGCTTACATACATTACAAACAGTACTGGGATATTACATACCGTAATGGGTAATTACAGTAAATGCAATGCTCATCTGTGATGCTAAGCAGTTCTATACAATGTTCAGTGCATACGTATACATGTGCAGTCCATCCAAGGTAAAGCTCTGGCTTAGCCAAGGCTAGTCCTGCATGCATGTGTATAGAAAGTATTACACACAGCTCTAAATACAGTATACCTGGATGCGTGTGGAAGATACGATGACAACAGATGTAAAGTTCCTCCAATTTCAACATCCTTTTTTTTTCATATTGTAAGAATTAGTTTGTGCACTTGGTCTTTTCTTAGTTACATGCACTGGTGCACATAAATTTCTATAAATTCAAACATAGCTCAGTATGGGCTAGTTTTTATAATCTTGTTAAATGAGGTATTCAGGACTGGTTTGAGTCAGTACACACCTGGCCTTTGTTGATTGCATAAGCTAAATACTTATTTAGCAAATAACACAAGAATAGCCAACTGTAGCCCATGATGGTCAATGCTACACAGCCCTGTTGGGGGAGGGAGTTGGGTTGGATAGCCTAGTCTGTGAACAGGAAATTACAGTATGTTCTGATACACTAGGCCTACACAACTCCACACTAACATAAGGTTTGACAAATGTACTCTAATTAGGCCTACTGTACTAGGCCTGTTGATGTGTTCAACTAGTAGTAGCACCATATGATAGTCTAGCCCATAAACAAGTTTCGATGAGGTACACAAATCTCAATACTGAGCGATAAACTTGACAGAATTGAGAGATATACAGTGATACAGACATTCAACGGCTGATGATAGTGTCATAAAATATGATTGGTTGCAATGTTAGTGCTAGCAGTTTTACGTAAAGTTAGTCCTACAGTCTTGCTATAAAGACTAGGTCTACTCATTAACTAACGTTAGGCTACTGTAGGCCTAGGCCTAAGTTGAAACTGGTGCAAACATCCCAAAACTGGTGAAACTAGACCGGTACGTACTCAGTAACTAGAGTAAGCGTCTAGGCCTAGCCGAGGCTTTATTATAATATACGTCGCTTTGTATGCCTACATGCCTATGGAATGGATGGTCGCTCATTTGTCCCCTGTATTATAGTGTATTGCTAACTTCTTATAGGCTCCTAGCCTATGCCCCTACGTTACACATAAACTTGTTACTAGGGGCTACGACCTTACACTTCGAAGTGATTTTAGCCCAAGAATGTGTCTCAAATTCTCTCACCTTAAAAGCAGGAGCTGATTAGGCAAGGTCTTTCCTTTCGTTAGCACAAAAATTTGCTTGTAATGTAAGATTTCGTACTTGGCGCGCGTACATGCGTAGACTCGAAGTCGAACAAGATCAGCTGTTTCTACACTCTCAAGGGATACGAGCACGTATATAGTACTCTACGTTTGTATGACGTATCGAGGACGTCACACGGTTGGTACAGTAGGGCCTATCTTGCTCGATTTTAAGTGCGCTCTGCGTCAACTTTTCCGTAGTAGTATAGCGTTACGTATGATGGCGAACTAGGTGTAAATTCTTCCAAGGAATCCATCACTGAGCTGCGTATATTTAAATTACTTATGGTAAGAAAAATCATGGGAACTACTTCCAAGAATAGGCTATCACCAAAGAATGAATCGGTTCAATAAATGTTAAAAAGTATGGTGATGGTTAGCGGTGCCATGTCTGCCCTCTGGACAGTGGCGTAGAAAGAACATTTTCCATGGGGAGAGTAGAGGCCCCACCGTTTCATGACCCCTTCTAATAGTTCTCTTGAGTTCTCTGGTGGAACTGTTAAGGGGCACGAGACTTTTGTGGCGCTAAAGCCCCCTACTACGCCCCTGCTTTTAGTGAAATAAAGAAAGAAAGCATGTACTCACGTTGACTGACAAAAGGGTGTCAGGAGTAGGAGGAAGTAACAAAGAAAACCACGCATGATGACTGAAGATGTCTGTTCCGTTAAATACAAGTTACTATTTTAGGTAACAGCATGAATCTCAACGAAGTTCAACCTGCTGCAGAGGCGCGGGATTGGGATAGAGACGAATGAAAGTATTGAATAAACTTACGCAAAGGGTGTGACAATTGTTAGTGATTGGATTACAGTATGTGGGTAATTTCCAAAATCTAAAAATACTTCGGTGGAGTTTACAGACTACGGCGACCTGTACGTGAAATGCTATTAGTTATTTATGAACAATTCTGGCGAGGTATAGTTATTTTCGGGTGTTTTGAGTGTACACTTCATCGAACAACTACAATAAAACTACACAGAGACCACTGGTGACGAGCTGTAAGGAGGAAATCGTTTCTCCTTCCTGCCATTGCTATCACCGGACGTACGTGTCTTGATTCTGGTGGATGCTTAATGACGTTTTAGCTCTCTCGATTCTGATAGCTAGGTACGCTTAAACAATAAGTATTGAGGGCAAGTTTTCGACTTAATTTATCTGGGTAATCGCGGTCCCTTAGTAGGCATCGTGTGCACACGAGCATCGCTATAGCTTAATTTAACTAGTTCGCGAGGGCGAGCTTTGTAGTACAGCTGGTTGATTCTTTTCTACTAATGTTTGTGTGTAGACGTCCCTCGCAGGGGCGTCGCCAGAGCATTTATCGTGGGGGTGAGGGTGCCGTATATGCCGACAGAGAAGAAAGAAATGCCGACTGAAAGTGTTGATAAGAGATGCAGTTAGAGCTGAGAACCGTTAGTCCAACCGGTAGTTTCCCAGCAGGGGTGGCACCAGGATTTGCCCAACGGGGAGGGGGCAACGACCCGAAGCCTCGACAGCCCCGATGCCGTCGAGGGGTTGGTGAGGGGAGATTTAAAGAAAACCTGCGTACTATACCATGCCATTGCGGGTAGGCTTACACTACAAAGAATCTGTACTTATTTAAAGCTTATATAGGTCAACCAGTGGCGTACGTAGGATTTCTCTCAAGGGGGGCATGCAATATGTTGTGTGATCGCCGGTCTGGGGGAGGGGTATAAGGGGAGGGGTGCCCCCCGCCCCTTTGAAAATTTTTGAAAAATTCGGTGTCCTTACATGCAATCTGGTGTCACATATACCACCTTTGGAAGTAAAATTTGTGTTAAAACATTTACGTTTTTTAGGACCTAATTGGCATCCGTGAGGGGGACATGGCCCAATGGCCTCCCCCTGTGTACGCCACTGAGGTCAACTGTCCAGGCAGTTGGGCCCTATCGGGAGCAACTTACATTGTACTTCCCTCTTCGAGTCACTAGCCGTACCGAAAGACAGACCCAAGAGAACATTAACTTAGTTTAGCGAAATGAGATGAGATTCCCGGCATTTCACATAAAACGATAAATTCTACTTATTCTACTTATTTGAACAGATGGAAAGGGTTTGTTCTATGTTTCGCTACCAGTAACGAAACTGAGGAAGAGTGGGCAAAGCATACCGAAAATTTGGGGTTTTATCGCAGAAATGACCCTTTTGAAAGCTAAAATAAGTAAACCGACGGGTGGTGACAGAATTTTCCCCACATGGGGCCGGGCCATGCCAGTGACCCCAAGTTCCGACAGCATGTCGAGGGGTGAGAAAGGGATATGAAGGAGCCTAACTATCCCATGCCATTGCAGAGTAACGTATATTTAGTATTATATCACTTAATAAGTCAAGAGCCGAGTTACGCACTGATACTGTTCTTTTGAGTCTGAATAGTGAAATTGCAAAGGGTGCGAAAATTTTTGGTAGGCTGACACAAAAAACATGTTATCATTAAGAACAAAAAGAAATACATAAAAACTGTGAGGGTTGTAGACTGTATCAGGGACAACATTGTGTCAAAACCACCTGGACTACCCGATGAAATATCCAAACTTTGCTCCGTGACCAGCTGACCGTACCTCATGACACACACTAGAGAACGGCAAGTAGGCTTTGCGGTATGGGATAAAATTTACGAGCTCTACATAACCTGTGTACCCTGCCTAAATGTTACTTGGTAAGGTTGACAGGACTTATGCTATCTAGCTATGTGGAATGTAGCTACTGAAGAAACTGGAGTGACATTACAGCGCGCGTAGTGCGTCGAAAATTTTGGGTTCTGATTACAGGAAGGGCCTGATATCTGCACTTTAAGTATGCACCTTTTAATAAATATGTTGGGGTGCATCTTCATTCAGATGGAAGTGTTGTATCTAGTTATCCACCTATGCATGGAATTATTCTTATTTAATATTATACTGGGGGAAATTCAGTTTTTTGCAAACTAATTTTACACAGGAGTAATAACAGACAGCATATCTGGTAGCATATAAACTATAGAAATTGACTTTCACCTTTAATTTGGTCAGCAACATGGACTGAAAGTCAGAATCATCGGTTTAGTTTTTCACCTTTGGTGCCCTCGTTGTATGGTTAGTAATCGCTTGTATGGTTCGTGTGGAGTAAACAGTCTCAAAATGGTGTTATATGTGATATGTTAATGATTTGAAAGACTGCAGAGGGGGAAGATAATGTGGCTGTTGGAGACAGGGAGGGGGAGGGTCCTTAAGAACAATATAACATGTTTGATATGTCATTGGCTGCAGTTACTAATTTTCGGAGTAGATGATTGGACAAGAAGTAGGACGACAACAATGTAGGTACCATTTCTTATAAATTTTAAGAACATACCCTCTCAACCCTTGGACTTAATATTGACCACGTTTAACAAAATGCAGTGTGCAAGTATATGCAAATTAATTGATAATAAAGTAATTGAATGATAAATATGCTGCTTTTATGTTGGTTGTGCGTATATTTTGTCACTTGATGTGTTTACCCTGGAGAAAATTCCAGTTAGCTAACGGGTATTTGGGGTCGGGTTTTAACTGGTACCTGACAGAGCCAGTCAGAACCAGTTAAAATCCGACACCAAATACCCGTTAGCTAACGAATTTTCTGCGGGGTAGTCTCAGAAGATCGTATCAATGGCAGCAAAGGTGGGATGACGGCGACAGTTTTCACCCTCGGTATACTGCCCCCTGCAGGTGAACGAGTATTACTCCTGAACCTTTATTGTTTGCACTCGTCCTCGAACTTTCGCAAAAATTCTTCATTCATTTGTGTACAGATAGTAGTAGGGTATTTAAATTCTTATTTACCATCACGCCAAAGCAAATAATGTTTAATGAAAAATTGTCTTAAAGCAAGCTGACTACCTTATGTTTCACGCGAATAAAGTTTAATACTTTCAGTGCATTTTTTATTTCTCTCGCTTACTCATCTCACCCAATGAAGAAGTGCCTCTGGCTTACTGGGTAAAAGTGAGGTCGTAGAATAACGTTACAGCTTAAGCTCCGCCTTGTGATATGAATATTTATAGATGGGAACCAATCAACAGTCGAGACATAACTTCACATTAATCTCCAAAATATGGTGTAACGTAGTTGGATGACCGGCCTCTGTTATTGTTTGCAGGTTAGAATATACGTGAAAAAGAATTACATACTCGAAACCTGCTGCGAAAGGTCAACTTCGTATGATGAAATAAGTCTCTTAAATGTGTGCCCTGTGATAAAAAAAAATGCAAGGCTCAATGTATTTACCTAGCTTGTGCACAAGAAAACTCCGACTAACATGGTGAAAGTTACCTGACGAATTTATAGTCACTTTTATATAGACAAGGGTAAGGGCGAGTACTTAGTAGAGGCCGTATTGCATAAACTGTGTGGTTTTCATATTGGAGCAAATGGGTTTATTTGAGAAATCAACAGGGACAACCAGACTGGTGAAGTGAGGAGCGCATCAGCCACTTTATACTGCATTATTGTCTTTCTGATGTGTACACTTTTGTTGTGGGTGGACTTCAGTGCACTCGCGTCTCGGCAAGTCACTTGGACTCATAAGGGGCGTAGCTAGGATGAAATTTTTAGGGGGGCCTAGGTAACAAGTGGGGGCCGGCACAGCCAAGGGTCAGGCTTGTCAAGACTATCTAGGCGGAGCGCCAACATCGGTTGGCGCGGAACGTGCAAGAAAATTTTTGGCTTTACAATCGCTCCATATGGCCGGGAGAGGCACTTCTTACAGGTTTAAAGCTGCATGTACCCAGCCTTGAAATTCGAATCTCATGTCTGCCATTTCTCAAATAATTGGAAAAAAAATCAGTCCATTAAAAATGATAATACACAAGGCCACACATACACATTTTTGCTAGGGGGCAAAAGTGGGCATTACTGATCTGTGGCCTGGGGAAAGGGAACTGAAGGGAACGGGTGTCTCCTCCCCTTTGGAGATAATTTGAAATTTCAGGAGGACGTATAGATGGCAAATTGTGCAATATTTGAGGGATTTCAGCTTTAAAAGGAAAACAAAAGTAGTTGTGACTAAGTGCAATAATAATAATAATAATAATAATAATAATAATAATAATAATAATAATAATAATAATAATAATAATAATAATAATAATAATAATAATAATAATAATAATAATAATAATAAAAATAATAATAATAATAATAATAATAATAATAATAATAATAATAATAATAATAATAATAATAATAATAATAATAATAATAATAATAATAATAATAATAATAATAATAATAATAATAATAATAATAATAATAATAATAATAATAATAATAATAATAATAATAATAATAATAATAATAATAATAATAATAATAATAATAATAATAACAATAATAATAATAATAATAATAATAATAATAATAATAATAATAATAATAATAAGCGTGGATACTAACTTAGGGCGACAGTTACATTGACTTGCACACTCAAAGTTCAAAGTTTCTAACCCTAACCATAAACCCCACCCTACCCAAATTTGGTAGACATACTTATTAGACCAAAATGAACAATTTAAGCCTATTTCCGACAATAAAATTATTTTTCTATCTAGTACCTGAGAAATAAGGCGACACATAAACTGTCGCCTTAATTCCAAGTGTCGCCTTAAAGTTGTTGAATTAGCATGAACTGTCGCCTTAAGGTGGAATCCATGCGGATAATAATAACAATAATATTAATAATAATATTATAAATAATAATAATAATAATAATAATAATAATAATAATAATAATAATAATAATAATAATAATAATAATAATAATAATAATAATAACAATAACAATAACAATAACAATAACAATAACAATAACAATAACAATAACAATAACAATAACAATAACAATAACAATAACAATAACAATAACAATAACAATAACAATAACAATAACAATAACAATAACAATAACAATAACAATAACAATAACAATAACAATAACAATAACAATAACAATAACAATAACAATAACAATAACAATAACAATAATCATAATCATAATCGATGGCGATGGCGATGGCGATGGCGATGGCGATGGCGATGGCGATGGCGATGACGTTGACGATGACGATGACGATGACGATGACGATGACGACGACGACGACGATGATGATAAAATTTATTTTATATACCGGTTTACATTGGACATTTCAACCCGGTTTACATGGATAAAACAAAAAAAACAAGATAAACCATACATAAACCAAATAAAATCACTGATGAAATTTGATAAGAGAAAGTAAGAAGACAGAAAACCTAAAAAAAATTAAGCACCAAATAACGACGTGAGAATAACAAAAGTGATTTTTGAGAGCATGGTGGATATGATGTGAAGCATGACCTCAGCCATTGAACTCCGTTGTGGGGGGAGGGTTTAAGGGAGGGAAGGGAGTGTTATTGGTTATAAAACGTTTTTATGACTAAGCTGGCACGATTTAAAAACGTTTTAAGCCATTGATGATTGAAGCTACCAATAGCAACAACAGCAACATTGTAGCTATGCATAATCGCGCGTAGCGCGAGAATTTTAGAAAAGTAGGCTAGAGATACATCCTAATAGAGCCGTAAATGACTGGTGATGTGTACAGATATTGATCTGCCTATTTGAAATTGTTTAAGTTCTATCATTACGATCACAGCTATTTCTTATATTTTTACTGCGTTCTCTCTGTTTATTCTCAAAGTTGGAAACGGTGCACTTGGAGAATTCCTGGGGGTAATTGTAATACCCGCCCCCCGCTGTGTACGGCCGTGGATATCATATGAGCTGAGATAATACAAGAATCATACTGAATTATGCATCCCTTTTCATTTATTCTGCCTGCAATTCTCCCATATTCACCTTCTAGTATATCTCTGTTACATTTGTCCATCACCCTACCCATAGGCTACATGTCCACTACTCAATTACATGTCCCCTAGACCATACCATTTTTCTCCAACCTAGGGTTACCATATTTATTTTCTAGCAAGGACATAGATCACTGTCCTGATGTAGGGGTCTAAGGGTATCCTCTTCCCTTTGGAAAATTTTCCTGTTTTCAATGGCGTCTAGATGCAAAATGGTGCTGTATTTGTTCAGGGACTCAAGTCATTGGCATATAACTTGGTCAGACCTATAATGCCACCAGTAAATCTTTCAAACTATTTAACCCGCAAAGCAGAAGTAGGGATCATGCATGGGAAACATGAAATCCGGACCTTGTTGGCAATTTTACAAATCCACCCGGACGCCAGTACGAACTAGTAAAAGAGGACTTGTCGAAAACAATAAATCTACAGTGCACTTGTCATGGGAAAGGAGAGAGACACAACATACTTGTTCAGGAGAGAAGAATTATTCGAAAGCAGTACCTTACCGTAAGGCATATTTTGTGTATGATACCGTATAGGAATGGTCGTGTAAGAATGGTCTTCAGTGTATGGTTGCCATGTTTTCAGTAAATCAACCAGCCATCCGAATGGCAGAAAGGGTCTAAACCTTACAATGTCACATCCGAATTTGTCGTCGGGACGTTCTTTTCATCGTCCAAGTGAATTAGATGCAAATTAAACGACAGTGCAGATTATATACCTAATTTAGAGAGAGTAGGCATTTTAAAGTTATGAGTTGATTTCATACGTGCGCAAAATGTGTTTTTCACACATTTACTTTTCTTAATTCTTACACATTTTATTTATTTTTTAAAGGAAATACTTCAAAGTTAATTTCCTTTCAAACATTTATTTTTTCTTAATTCTTACACATTTTATTAGGACACAAAAAATCGGGTGGTGGGGGGGGGGGGTTGACGAATATCTGGGGTCCAAGCCCCCCCCCCCGTAGCTACGCCACTGGGACTCATCGAAAACCGTAGGCTTTATATAAAAGTTGATCGTAAATCACCTGATCACAGTGACAATAACAAGACAGCAAGTCAGTGGTGTACCATCCCTCCCAGCCCCTGGAGTTAGTTGAGGTTTTACGACTCAGTTTCTAACCAATTAGTTTAAAGAGGGATTTGCATCACCCCAAGTATGACTTTTACTTGGTGTTAAGCCCCGCCCATAATTGTCTTTACTGCTTCTCCTGCAGACACAAACATAGTTCACTGCTCAAGGCCACATCCTGGTGAGCATAAAAGACCCCATGTGTAATCAAAACATTCTTTGTGCATACTGTATAATATGAGCTGCTCTGCATCGTTTGAATTTTGCAACTCTGATGTCAACCAAAGAGTAGTCACCAACTGCGACTTTTGCTTACTCCTATGTAAAAGTCATACTTGAGGTGATGCAAATCCGTCTTTAAGTAGGGCCGGCCACGGCCTTTTTTCCAGTTATGGCTCACTGGCTTGTTTTTCCTACTGGAAGCGTCCCTATTCGGTCTACGGTTGAGAGTGTATCCCGAGTCTTGTGCCTCTTCCCAAAGTCTGGAAGGATAGAAGAACCACTCCCTGCCGCTTAGTAAGTCCGCCCGGATATTACTCCTCTTAAGACTAGATTTAGAATAGGTCTCGAACGGTTAGAAGGAAATAAATGACAGTCACATCTGCTGCGAGGGTTACACCTCCAGTTGAACCGAGCAAAGACTTGAAGTCGGCGGTATATCTGTATAAATGAGACAGGAGCGGAGGTGGAGGGTGGGATTGGGCTCCCTTCATGATCCACTGCCAAGTGCGAAAATTAATAATGTCCAAACTCACCTGTATCTTTGGAGTATACTTCCGACATCGCTTCAAGCCCGTGCTCGCCAAGAGGGGAGGATGACGGGGGAGAGTTAGCCCCTGGAACAATTTCCCCAAAAAGATCCCAAAATTACCGTTGCCTTAATGTACTTTAGTATATCTCGCCCCTCACCCGGTCCGTTGGAAGCTATCTCACGCCCCATCACTACCTTGTCTGGCTACGCGAGCCTGCATCGCCCCCTGCCCTTTGACCTGCAATCCGATCACGCCCCTCTTGGAACCCACACGCAAAGAGAAGATTTTGTATTCCAGCGGTTGCTCTGGCGTGAGTAGGTTAGCTCGTTCTGAACCACACAATCCCCGCCCTCTTCCTAACCGTGAAATCTAGGCCTCGTGCCTGTAATCAGGAATCTTTCTATAATGCATTAAGTTGAAAATCCACTGGAAAGAGCCCTTCCACACAAACAATTGAGATACCAGATGGTTTCCAGGTGATACCACTGGGATTTAATCATGAGAACTCTCAACTTAAAATGGAAGGTATTGCAATTTAAGCACCTCGTTCGTTTTAAAGAGTCCTTTAATAGCAGAAAATTAGCAGAGATTTGTATTCCTTTCTGAAATTTATACCACATTTAAAGAAAGGGGTTGAGCCAAAAATTAATTTTCATATGTGCTAGAGGAATGAACCTACGCAGTTTGGTGAAACCTCCATTCAAATCGGGTATTTAATACTTGAGATACCAGC
>JAIZAY010001188.1:0-19476 GCA_029531755.1 Holothuria leucospilota | reverse complement strand
TCTTTATGAAATTCTCATATGAAAAATTTAAATACAGCGTATTGAATATTTGGGGGAAGGTGTTTTTTATTTGCTTTAAATGTAAGCCCTTGGTGTGGTGCAGTGCATCCCTTAAAGCAGCACATGGAGATGATTAATGAAATTCACCAAACTTTGCAAACCTGTTAAGTTTTCTTCACAAAAGACAAATGGTCAAACTTAAACACAAATCCCCACATCTTGCATGCAAATAAAATGTTTCATAAGTGAGTAATAAACCAATTCAATTCAGTTTTCAAAACTTTATGACCAGACTGTTTTTTTTTTCAAATTATGGACACAGCCATTACAAATCAGGATGCCACAAAATTTTAGCTTTATGCATAACTATTGGATGTAAAACTTGACTAAATATGCTAATAAGAATCTTTGTCATGTGGTACAACACCCTTTGTTACGTTATTGATATCAACTCAGTGTGGCGGTGCTATTTATGCAACACATTGTGTTTTTGTGTACTGTAAAGTTTGGCAAGCATCATGGTGGGATGATCTTCACACTAAAACAAAAACATTACTGTCAAAAGGCAGGAAAATCATTTTTTTCCACATATAGAAAAAATGTTTGTCTCGTTCATGATCACGAAATTGTAATAGTGCCAAATAGACTGTTTAAGTGCAGGACATTGCTTAAATAGCTGAGCTTAAGTATGACTATAGTTTATTGCTGCCTACCATACAGTGATGTGTTTTTATAAGTAAGGAACATAGAGCGGACTTGGGGTTACTTTGGGGGAACTTGAAGGTTTGCCAATGATTTCACAATACCCTGTCAGATATAAAATAACACAATGTCTCATTTATTTAAATCACCTAAAAAATTACAACAAGTTGAGAATTGAAAAGTATCAAGGTCAGTAAGAGAAGCCTTCATTTTTTAGGGTGACTGGTAGTTGATTCTCAAAAATATCAAAATTGGTTGTTGACTTTCAAATGATATATCCAAATGGGGAAATTATTTCAGCCCAGCTGAATGCAAAACTTGTACTAGTTACATACTAAAATGAACTTGTCGTACGGTGCATTTGAGAATCTTTTACCTTGAGATTGAAAGATGGAGGAATTTTTGTCTTAATCATAAATTTTACAATGCAATCATGGCAAATGGACTGTCTAGGTGCATTAAATTACTTCAGCTAAGTGAATATTTTACTATATTTGTTTACTAGCTACCAATGCACTGCTTTTGCAAGTAGAGAACATGGAACCAGCCGGACACACTTTCATAGGAGCACCTGAAAATTTGGGAATGAATTAACAACCATGTCAGATAGAAAATAACAGGATTACTGTCTCATTCATGAAATTCACATGAAACTTTAATACAGCATATTGAAAGGTTGGGGAAAGATTTTTATTTGCTTAAATGTAAGCCCTTGTCGTGATTGCAGTGCACAACCTTAAGAGCGGTGCTAAGTGTACAATGCATAGTGTTTTAGCATACTGTACAGTTTGGCAAACATCATGGTGATATACCTTCAAACTAAAACAAAAACATTACTGTCAAAAGGCAGAAAAATTATTTTCTTTTCCTCATAAAGGAGAAATGTTTGTCTCGTTTATGATCACTAAATTGTAATAGCCCCAAATAGACTGTTTAAGTGCAGGACATTACTTTAGCTGAGCTTTAGTATGACTATAGTTCATTGTTGGCTACCATACAGTGAAGTGTTTTTATAAGTAAGGAACATAGAACGGACTTGGGGTTACTTTTGGGGGTACTTGAAGGTTTGCCAATGATTTCACAATACCCTGTCAGATATACAATAACTCAATTAATGTCTCATTTAAAAAAATCACCTAAAAAATTATAACAAATTGAAAATCAAAATGTTGGAGACAGGTTTTTATTTTCTTCAATATATGTATTACAACAAATTTAAATACATAGCAACATCTTGAGGGCTCATGAACAAGACACAAAGATGGGGCCCCAAACCTACTTTCCAAAAAATCCCCCAATCTTCATTGGGAGGTATGGGCTATGAGATGAGACCTTCCACCTACCATCTCTGAGTTGATTGGGGCCCCATGAACCCTCAGGGTTCCTTCATTCATTCATTCATTCATTCATTCATTCATTCATTCATTCATTCATTCATTCATTCATTCATTCATTCATTCATTCATTCATTCATTCATTCATTCATTCATTCATTCATTCATTCATTCTTTATTCCAGTATAAATTTTGAAAAATTTATAAATAGGATAAAAAATTATAACATTCAAAGGAACAAAAGGGTAAGACACGTAAAAAGTTTAAAAGATTAAACAAGTAAAGAAAAACATAAAAATACAAAGTGCACCATAAAAGTCGTTATAAGAAACTACAAAAATTGGTCCAATAAACCATTTTGAATAAAAAGAGCTGCTCTGTAAATAAAAGAATTCTTAAAAAGTAATATTCTAAAGCATGGGGTTATGTTTCTATTTCTTAAATTATAGTTTGTTTTATTGCACAGAGAATTAAGTTCAAGGTGTAGAGGATGACTCTTATTAGCTTGGATACTTTTTGCAAGTCTTATAAATTCATTCCTGGCAGCTTCATTAACCTTATATACAAGGTTTTCATAATTAAGCCTAAAAATTTTTGCACAAAATTTAAGAAAACTTCTAATTCTATTCTTGTCTTTAACTTGTACAAAATGATACCATACTGGAACTGCATAGACTAGGGTAGGCAAGATGGACGCCGTAAACACTCTTTCTTTTGTCTCACTCGAAAAGTATGGTACATTGTAAGCTAACGTCGAAATAATGCAATACACTTTTGATAAAACCCTCGAAATATGGTTGGTAAAAGTTAACCTATTGTCTATACAGACTCCTAAATACATAGTATAAGAGGTACGTTCAACACACAAGCCCTGGATTACAGTTCTCTCTTCTTTAATATCCAATAAACCTTTATGCCTAACATTAATATTTTCAAACACGACTTCTTTCGATTTCTTTGGATTTAAAAGGAGATTTTTCCGCTCACACAAACTAACAGTTTTAGAAATAAAACTTTGGTAATCATCTTGATCTTTCCTATGTGTGGTTTTACTAATGTTGCAAGAAACGGCGGTATCGTCCGCATACTTAATTATGTTGCAATTAGAGTGGGAGCGAATTTCATCAGTATAAATGGTGAAAAGAAGAGCCGATAGAGGACCCCCTTGAGGAATGCCTATTTTAATATCTGATGTAGGAGTAAACCCCTTTTGGACTTTTATTTGCCTGGATCACCCATTTACGAAGTCTGCAAGCCAGTGAATAAGCCACAGTTCTCTAATAAAACTATGAAGGTCTTGGATTAATCGATTTGGCAAAACCGTATTGAAGGCGCTTGAAAAATCTAAGAATAGGACTTTTGATAATGTTGTTTCCTTTTGATTTAAACCCGAAACTATGTCATGTACTAGCGTAAGTATTGCATCGGTACATGAAAATCCCTTTTTATAGGCAAATTGATTTTTGTCGCCATGCTCGATGATAGAATTCATTACATATGGAAGCAGAATTTTCTGCATACAGTTAAACCCAATACTAGAGATACCTATTGGTCTATAGTCATTTACTGAAGTAGGATTACCTGTCTTAGGTATAGACCACGTTTTAGCATTTTTCCACGAAGATGGGATCAGACATTCACTTATACTTTGATTGAATATCGTCGAAAAAATACTTGACAATTCTTTGGAACAATATTTAAAGACCCACCATGAGATGTTGTCTAAACCTGAGGCAATTCCATGTTTAACAAGACTAAAATATTTCCCAACTTCATTTTCTTTAAACACGATTGGTATATCCGTAGGTCTTTCTGGCAGGATCAAATTTACATCCTTAGTAACAGCACCATTAAAACGTCCAAAATGTTCACTTAATTCAATTCCAAGTTCATTGGATATAATGTTGTTTTGATGATCTCCAGGTTTACTTATAGATTTTAGTAGACTCCATAAAGAATTTGGGTTCGATGTTACTTGAACCCAAATGTCCAAATGTCCTTGACATTGTCCACCCGTTCCACCCGCTTGCTATGCTACTGCCTTGTTGTTACCGCAATGCTCAACCTACTCAACCTAAGAGATGTGTTTAGTACAGGAAACGATGCATTGTGCTTCATCAGTGTACTTTAATTAAAGTTTGGCAACTCAAGTGGGATACCTTGAAATTGGAACAAAAATATGTTTCTGAAGACATGAAATACATATACTTTATTATATTATACCCTACAGGTCAAATTAAAAATAAGAGGGAAGTTTCTAGGCAGCCTGCATTTTTGTTGGAATTAATTATGTTACCAGACCTGATCTGTACATATGAAAAATTTTGTTTGATAGCAATTACTTATTCTTTTGGTGAATAATCAATGAAGAGAGACCTTGATACTGTTTTGACTAGTAATTGCCTCTTGGAAGGCATGTAATTTGCAAGATGATTTTAAAAACATTTGAAATAGCCAAGTATAGGTATAGTTCATTACTAGATTCTGTACAGAAAAGTGCATTTGCAAGAAGGAAACATGAAAACAAGCTTGGGCTCTATTTTGGGGGTACTTAAAATTAACATTTTGTGAATGATTTCACAATATCCTGTCAGATATGAAATAATATGATTAAATATATTAATTGAAAAATTAGCAAAGAAAAGTATAACAAATTGAAATGTGTAGCAAGATCCTAGGGGCTCCACAGACAAGATACTAGGGGGGGGAGGGGGTCCCAAGCCCACTTTCCAAAGAACCGTCTAATCTCCATGGGGAGGTACAGGTTATGAGATGAGACCTTCCACCTACCATCTCTGAGTTGATTGTGCCCCCCTACCCTCAGGGTCCCTGGACATTGTCCACCCAGTCCACCCGCTTGCTACGTACGCTACTACCATGTTGTTACCGCAATGCTCAACATACTCAACCTAAAAGATGTGTTTGGTACAGGATACCACACATTGTGCTTCATCAGTGTACTTTAAAGTTTGGCAATTTAAGTGGGATGCCTTGGAATTGAAACAAAAAATTGTTTCAGAAGAGATTAAATACATAGGTTTTAGTGTATTATAAACTACAGGTCAAATTAAATTTAAGAGAGAAGTTTCCATGCAGCCTGCATTTTTGTTGGGCTAATTAATTATGTTACCAGACCTGATCTGTACATATGAAAAGTTTTGTTTGATAGCAATTACTTATTCTTTTGGTGAATAATCAATGAAGAAAGACCTTGACACTGTTTTGACTAGTAATTGCCTCTTGGAAGGCATGTAATTTGCAAGATGATTTTAAAAGCATTTGAAATAGCCAAGTATAGGTATAGTTCATTGCAAGCTTCTGTACAGAAAGTGCATTTGCAAGAAGGAAACATGAAAACAAGCTTGGGCTATATTTTGGGGTACTTAAAATTAACATTTTGTGAATGATTTCACAATATCCTATCAGATATGAAATAATATGATTAAATATATTAATTGAAAAATTAGCAAAGAAAAGTATAACAAATTGAAATGTGTTGCAAGATGCTAGGGGCTCCACGGACAAGAGACTAGGGAGGGGTCCCCAAGCCCACTTTGCAAAGAACCGTCTAATCTCCATGGGGAGGTCCAGGTTATGAGATGAGACCTTCCACCTACCATCTCTGAGTTGATTGGCCCCCCCCCCCTACCCTCAGGGTCCCTGGACATTGTCCACCCAGTCCACCCGCTTGCTACGTTCGCTACTGCCTTGTTGTTACCGCAATGCTCAATATCCTCAACCTGAAAGTTGTGTTTGGTACAGGATACCACACATTGTGCTTCATCAGTGTACTTTAAAGTTTGGCAATTTAAGTGGGATGCCTTGGAATTGAAACAAAAATATGTTTCAGAAGAGATTAAATACATAGGTTTTAGTGTATTATAAACTACAGGTCAAATTAAATTTAAGAGAGAAGTTTCCAGGCAGCCTGCATTATTGTTGGGCTAATTAATTACGTCAACAGACCTGATCAGTAGAAATGAAAAATTTTGTTTGATAGCAATTACTTATTCTTTTGGTGAAAAATCAATAAAGAAAGACCTTGATACTGTTTTGACTAGTAATTGCCTCTTGGAAGGCATGCAATTTGCGAGATGATTTTAAAAACATTTGAAATGGCCGAGTATAGTTATAGTTCATTACTGGATTCTGTACAGAAAGTGCCTTTGCAAGAAGGAAACATGAAAACAAATGTGGGATCTATTTTTGGGGGTACTTAAAATGAACATTTTGTGAATGATTTCACAATATCCTGTCAGATATGAAATAATATGATTAAGTATAGCAATTGAAAAATTAGCAAAGAAAAGTATAACAAATTGAAATGTGTAGCAAGATTCTAGGGGTTCCACAGACAAGAGACTAGGGGGGTCCCAAGCCCACTTTCCAAAGAACCGTCTAATCTCCATGCCCTTACAAAAAATAGTGTGTCAACCTGTGTCAGTTACCACGAGTGATCACACATGAAAAACAAAAGAAATCACGCGTGTTCCTGGGTGGCAAACCTGTGTTTTTGGAAACCTCTGGACACAGGTTTGACACAGGTTTGACACAGGTTTACACACCTTTTCTTGCTTTCAATTTTAAGCCACAGGTTTTGACTCAGAATTCTTCTTCAATACTATTCTTAATTGCCACGCGTTTTGCGTGTCAAACCTGTGGTTAACCTGTGGCAAAGTGTGGCAACTGACAAACCTGTGTCAATTTCACGGGAAACACAGGTTTCCCTGCAAAAACCTGTGAAAACCCATGGCAGACACGTGAGAAAACCTGAGAATTTGGAACCAATTGACACACGTTTTTTTGTAAGGGTGGGGAGGTACAGGTTATGAGATGAGACCTTCCACCTACCATCTCTGAGTTGATTGGGCCCCACCTACCCTCAGGGTCCCTAGACATTGTCCACCCAGTCCACCCACTTCCTACATACGCTACTACCATGTTGTTTCTGCAATGCTCAACATAATCAACCTAAAAGATGTGTTTGGTACAGGATACCACACATTGTGCTTCATCAGTGTTCTTTGAAGTTTGGCAATTTAAGTGGGATGATTTTCAATTGAAACAAAAAATTGTTTCAGAAGAGATTAAATACATAGGTTTTAGTGTATTATAAACTACAGGTCAAATTAAATTTAAGAGAGAAGTTTCCAGGCAGCCTGCATTATTGTTGGGCTAATTAATTACGTCAACAGACCTGATCTGTACATATGAAAAATTTTGTTTGATAGCAATTACTTATTCTTTTGGTGAATTATCAATGAAGAAAGACCTTGACACTGTTTTGACTAGTAATTGCCTCTTGGAATGCATGTAATTTGCAAGATGATTTTAAAAACATTTGAAATTGCCAAGTATAGGTATAGTTCATTACTTGATTCTATACAGAAAGTGCATTTGCAAGAAGGAAACATGAAAACAAGCTTGCTCTCTATTTTGGGGGTACTTAAAATTAACATTTTGTGAATGATTTCACAATATCCTGTCAGATATGAAATAATATGATTAAATATGTTAATTGAAAAATTATCAAAGAAAAGTATAACAAATTGAAGTGTGTAGCAAGATCCTAGGGGCTCCACAGACAAGAGACCAGGGAGGGTGGGGAGGGGGTCCCAAGCCCACTTTCCAAAGAACCGTCTAATCTCCATGGGGAGGTACAGGTTATGAGATGAGACCTTCCACCTACAATCTCTGAGTTGATTGCCCCCCCCCTACCCTCAGGGTCAATGGACATTGTCCATCCAGTCCACCCGCTTGCTACGTATGCTACTGCCGTGTTGTTACCGCAATGCTCAACATCCTCAAACTGAAAGTTGTGTTTGGTACAGGATACCACACATTGTGCTTCATCAGTGTACTTTGAAGTTTGGCAACTTAAGTGGGATGCCTTGGAATTGAAACAAAAATATGTTTCAGAAGAGATTAAATACATAGTATTTAGTTTATTATAAACTACAGGTCAAATAAAATTTAAGAGAGAAGTTTCCTTGCAGCCTGCATTTTTGTTGGGCTAATTAATTACGTTACCAGACCTGATCTGTACATATGAAAAATTTTGTTTGATAGCAATTACTTATTCTTTTGGTGAATTATCAATGAAGAAAGACCTTGACACTGTTTTGACTAGTAATTGCCTCTTGGAAGGCATGTAATTTGCGAGATGATTTTAAAAACATTTGAAATAGCCAAGTATAGGTATAGTTCATTACTAGATTCTGTACAGAAAGTGCATTTGCAAGAAGGAAACATGAAAACAAGCTTGGGCTCTATTTTGGGGGTACTTAAAATTAACATTTTGTGAATGATTTCACAATATCCTGTCAGATATGAAATAATATGATTAAATATATTAATTGAAAAATTAGCAAAGAAAAGTATAACAAATTGAAATGTGTAGCGAGATCCTAGGGGCTCCACAGACAAGAGACGGGGGGGGGGGGAGTCAGAAAGCCCACTTTCCAAAGAACCCTCTAATCTCCTTGGGGAGGTGCAGGTTATGAGATGAGACCTTCCACCTACCATCTCTGAGTTGATTGGGCCCCCCCTACCCTCAGGGTCCTTGGACATTGTCCACCCAGTCCACCCCCTTGCTACGTACTCTACTGCCGTGTTGTTACCGCAATGCTCATTATCCTCAACCTGAAAGTTGTGTTTGGTATAGGATACCACACATTGTGCCTCATCAGTGTACTTTGAAGTTTGGCAAAAAGATATATCTTGGTTCGCGGCGTGTGTGGCTGCATCACGACTTGCTCTCTGAATTTTGCTGCGGTGTCACTGATTTGTGCATGCCCGTGACCTAAACTTTTGAGATGGATATTTGTTGGTAACTGGAAAACTTGATATTTGCTTAGTTTGGTGTTGTTATATAGTTTTAGTCCTTTTTGGAGGAGTTTTTCTGTCGTTGTTTTTAATGTTTCGCGGAACTCACAAGCTATGCTGGGCTTGTAATATTTGCTGCCTACTTGGTTCGTAGTTCCAACAGCGATCCTCTTCTTAACAATGAGTTGCCACAGCAACGGCTTTCGAACACTTCAGTACAGTGCTATCGAACTTCGTTCCCTTTCTTTCGTTCATCGACTTAATCCCACTACTTATCACTGCCTGAAAGATCTTGGCATTCTTAAAAGCAACATACCTACACTTAGAGGTAAACGTGGTGGTCGTCGAAAACGGAGGGTTTGGGATGATAATTCAGGAGTAAATGCTTCAAATTTGGTTAGTGTTACCATTAAACCACAACAGAGAGTGAATATTCAACACTCCACCGTTATTGGATGTGTAAATTCGAGGTCCATCAGAAATAAAGTTGATGCATTTATTGATCATGTTATTGATCATTCTTTAGACATATGTGCTATTACTGAAACGTGGCTTAAAGTTGATGATGACTTAATCAGGAATTCTCTTAACTTGGAAGGCTTCTGTTTCAGGGACCATTGTAGAGGAAATTGGACAGGAGGAGGCACTGGCCTTCTTTTCAAGGATGTATTTACATTAGTGGATTCCAACAGTGAGGAAAAAATGTCATTTGAATTTTCTGACTGGCATTTATCGTACAGAAATTTCAGGCTACGAGTGATTGTTGTTTACAGACCACCGTATTCTGCATCTCACCCTGTATCATTTACCACATTTCTCTCTGAATTTAGTGATTTGCTGGAAAATGTTGTTCCTGGTCCTCATAACCTTATTATTCTGGGAGACTTTAATATTCATGTAGACGATCAATGTGACCCTAGTACATTGAGATTTACAGATTTACTTGATAGTTTTGATTTGGAGAATAAAGTTTCATCAGCAACACACACTTCGGGACACACTCTTGACCTCGTCATTACTGGAAGCAATAGTAGAATTGACGTCACCTCTGTGCTTGCTGATTGTCACACCGCGATCTCCGTAGTTTTATTCGCGATTAATACAAGCTAGTATAATGGTATTTACAGTCGTCGGTAGGACTAATTTCCCTATGGATAAAGTTAATTTGAATAAAATGTAGGCACGCTGGACACTTGTTCGGAAATATGTACTACCATTGTTTCTCACAAAGGTTTGCACATGGGTTCTAGCTGCTTAGGAAAAAAGGAATAAAATTGGCTTGGGTTAAAAACAAAATTAGGGCGTGTAGCTAGAGAATTACTCTACTTCGCCTCAGAGAGTAAAGAAGTATCTTGAGAGGTAGCCCCAGGTTCCCAGGCAGTGGTCTACAAAGCTTTGCAAAGGTTGTAAAGTATCTTGACTGTATCGTGTATACGTATGAAGGTCGTAGAAAGCCTGTAGCCAGCAGGGTCGGGCAGGTCCGACAGTGGCGTTGAACCGTATGTGTCGTGGCGTGAGACGGAAGGTCCGCTCAACATGCCAACCATCTGATGGGTTCTACCTAAAGTGCTTGCTTTACTACTGTACCATTGTGAGTATTTTGTTACATTGTTTAAAATAACCCTACTGTACCATAAGGCGAGTATTCTGTACACTCAATAAGAAAATGGGGATGTTGTACCATTTGAGTACCCCATGGTATTTGGTTCGTAAGCTATGTATCTTATTACGGATGCGCAAAGGGTGTAAAGTGTAAGAAAATCGGGAAATGTATTCTTACGTCCCCACTGGGCTAAATTTTAGATGACTGGGTGGTGAATGGGTTAATGGTGTGTAGTAATCATGTATGCGAAGTGAAATATCAAACTGAGCGTAGTGAAAATACGAATAGTACGAAATTACTGATGACAGAAGGGCAAGAACACTGGTCACTGTCAAAAGCTTTGAAACAAGTACATTTCATCTATTTCATGTCATGCCTGTTTGTAGTAGTTGTTATAAATACATGTCCCCTGGCTTAAGCAAGTTTATTGTATCTTCTAGCGCCACCCTCCCGTAGGACGTGGACTTGAGGGAACTACAGAGTATACGGAGCCAGGCTACCGGCTGGATAAGTGTCACTCTTTTCGATCCCGTTAATGTCTTGAAGTACCCGAGGTCTTGCAGCCTATAAGGTGGTAGCCTTTTTATTGATTTAGCCTCGGAGCAAAAGGGTGTTGGTGCAGGTATGCAAGTATCAGGGAAGTTTAAATAGAACGATTAGAGTGCAATATAGTCGGGATTAACAGAGTCGGGAGTAGCAATCTGAAAGAATGAAAGAAGGACATGATACTATTAAATACACCGACAAGAGTGCAATAGAGCCGGCACTCTTATACTACAAAAGTGAAAATGTTGGAAATGAGATGTGTTGAACTATCTAGAGACTTGATAATATGAACGAACTCGAGAACTGGAAAGGAGTTTAATGGACGTTGCAATGCCAAAGCCATGATAATATATTTTTCTAAGGATCTTAGCTTTAAGTGGTTGTGGGTTTCACATTTTTGTTTTCAATTTTGTATAATTTTTTGTTGTTTTGAGTGTTTGATATATGTCTATTGGCTGGCAAGTAGCAGCCCCAAAGTAATAAAAAAAAAAAAAAAAAAAAACAAAGGAAAGGAAGACCGCAAAGACGGAAAGTTAAAGTTTGTAGTGTAGTATTTAAGTGTGCATTTCTCTCCGTACTAGTATACAGTGCCAAAATATTGTCTCTGACTCTTATAGTGACAATATAATTGGGGGCCTATCCGGGAAACTAACGGAGAGTGTAAGACAATTGTAAACTTTAAATTGTAATCGTGCAAATATTTCTTCCTCACTTTCAGGTAGACTCCGGTCAGAGGAGTTGGCTCAGGGGCGTCGACGTCGGTCTCACGTTACGACCACATCGTGAAAGCGCCCCGTTGAAGTAGTGTCAAAAATACGTAAGTTGGTTAACTTTGCATTTTGTGTTGTTGACCACTGTCCCCTTTGAACCGTTGTAATCGTTTAGTGATAAAAGATAGGTTAAGAAATCATGACTACCGTACAGATAGAGTTAGAAAAAATTACACAAATTGGGGAGAAATTGGGGCTAAAAGGTCAGGAATTGAAACAGTTCATCGAGGATGAGAGGACGCGACTTAAAAAGGAAAGGCAAGAGAGGGAAAGTGAACGGGAATTAAGAAGGAAAGAATTAGAAATTCAAGAACTTAAGGCCAAAACTCCGCAGCAAGCAGATAGTAATCGAAGCGTGAGAAATCCTAAATTGCCGCAGTTTAACGAGAAAGTAGACGACATAGACGCGTATATAAACCGATTTGAGAGATACGTAACGTCTCAAGGATGGGATAAGAAAAGGGATTGGGCCATAAATTTAGGAGCACTTTTGCAAGGTAGAGCTCTGTATGAGTACTCAACCCTTCCCTTTAGTGAAGCATCGGATTACGACAAAGTAAAAAGGGCGGTATTAAAAGCGTACAAATTAAATGCAGAAGGTTTTAGAAAGAAGTTTAGGTATAGTCGTCCAATTATTTAAACCGTTGGCTAGAACTTTCAAAGGTAAAAACTTTCGATGAGCTTAAAGATTTGTTAGGAAGAGAACAGTTTTTGGCTTCTTGTGATCATGACCATGAAACATTTTTGAGAGAAAGGGAGCCTAAAACCCTTGCAGAAATGACCAAATTGGCTGATCATTACCTAACAGCCCACGGTGGGTGGAAAAATGTAGTTAGACGTAATAATTACATACACGGCCAAAATAAAGCCGATAACGGAAAAGCGAAGCCTAGCGATGTTAGAGAGAAACAGAAAGAAACTCAGGCGCCAGACTGGACCAAGAAAAAGAGTTTTGCATGTTTCATATGTAATTCGCCAAAGCACATGGCCAGAGACTGCCCCAAAAGACAGCGTCTCGCATATTTGTCAGAACTGATTGACAAAGAAACAAATAAACCAGAGGCTTCCGAGGTAGTTTCAGAGACAGACACGAAAAATATTATTGATGAAAGAACAATCGCATCATGCTTGATCACCATTTCTCCATCACATTTTAAACAAGCTAAGGCGCAAGGCACCCTAAATTTGAAATGCGGAAGTAAGATCCCAGTTCTTTCGGCAGCGTGTAATGTCAAACGCGGTGTGCCAATGCCTACCGTTGAGGGAAAAGTAGGACCGCATAAGGTAAAAGTACTAAGGGATACCGGTTGTAGTTGTGTAGTTGTAAGAGAGAGTTTGGTTGATGCTAGTAGATTCACAGACGAATTTAAGGTGTGTATCTTGATAGATGGCACCGTACGCCGATTTCAGGTCGCATTGATAGATATAGATACTCCATACTTCAAAGGTAGATTCCGGCATTGTGTATGCCTAACCCTGTTTATGACCTGATAGTTGGTAACATTGATGGCGCTCGTGGTCCCAATGACCCGGACCCAAGCTGGTCTTCACAGAAACGACTGGATGAGCAAGACCTCCCTAGGAATGTTGAAAACGTAGCCGTAGTTCAAACGCGGAGCCGAACCGCAAATAAAGATAAGCCTCGAAATAAACTTAAGGTACCTGCCCCTCTAGACGGTGTAGCTTCTCCCAAGGAGTTGAATAAATTGCAGATAGACGATGTCTCCCTAAATCGACTATGGGAACTAGCTAAGTCAAGTTCTCCAAAAATAGGTAAATCAGGAGCAGAGTACAGGTACATTGTCGATGATGGTATCTTGTACAGAGATTCGCTTCCCCAAATATAGACTTTGGTAATAAAATTCGACAGGTAGTAGTTCCAAAACAACTTAGAAAGACAGTTTTAAAGTTGGCACATGAGTCAATACTAGGTGGACATTTAGGTTGCAAGAAAACGAAGGATAAAATAACTTCATGCTTTACTTGGCCCGGAATTTATGCCAACGTAACGAGATACTGTCAATCTTGCGATAAGTGTCAGAGGACCTTTCCAAAAGGTCGCGTAACTAAAGTCCCCTTAGGAAACATGCCTATCATAGAGGAACCTTTTCAGAGGGTCGCAGTAGATCTTGTAGGGCCTGTTTACCCAAGTACTTCCACCGGACACAGGTACATTTTAGTTCTAGTTGATTATGCGACACGCTACCCTGAAGCTGTACCTCTTAAGAACATTGACACAGAAACCGTCGCTGAGGGTTTGTTAGCCATATACTCTCGAGTAGGATTTCCAAGTGAAATATTAACCGACTTAGGAACGCAATTCGTTTCGGGTATTATGAAGGCCGTTTGCAGACTATTATCAATTCGTAGATTCACCACCACACCTTATCACGCCATGTGTAACGGTCTCGTCGAGAGATTTAACGGCACCCTTAAAAACATGTTGCGAAAATTATGTGAAGAAAAACCCGCAGATTGGGACCGTTATATTGACCCCTTACTCTTCGCCTATAGAGAGGTACCCCAGGAAAGTACCGGCTTTTCCCCTTTGGAATTGCTCTATGGCCGCACAGTCAAAGGCCCAATGGCGATACTGAAAGAACTCTGGACGGGTAAGAACCCCCTTCATGAAGGAAAGCCTGTATATCAGTACCTGCTAGATCTTCAGGAACGGTTAGAGAGTACCTGTACTTTGGCGCGAGAACAGTTAGAGAAAGCTCACAATCGTTATCGTTGGTATTACGACCGTAAAAGCAAGGCAAGGAACCTTGAAGTAGGAGATGAAGTTTTACTGCTTTTGCCAACAGATAACAACAAAATGCTCATGCATTGGAAAGGGCCATTTCCCGTAACAACAAAAGTGAATAGCATGAATTACACTGTAGATCTCGGCACAAGGGTAAAAACGTTTCACGTTAACATGCTAAAGAAATATCACCGATCCGAGAAAGTTGCATTGTTATTAGCTTGGCAGGGAACTTATTCACTTGCATGTACTGCCGTAATCGAGGAAGAGACACCTAGTAGCGCAAAGTCTGACGTTGAGCTGGTCCATTACCCGCCTGTCGTCCAGACCGAGAGTATATCGGACGTAAACGTAGGCTCGCAACTTGGCAGCGACCAGGTAGACGAGGTAACCCAACTGCTTAACGAATTTCAAGATAGACTAACGGACTTACCGGGTTGTACTAATCTCGGAGAGCATACCATACGCCTGACTGAAACGACCCCTGTTAGGAGTAAGCCTTACCCCTTACCTTATGCCATGAAAAAGGCGATTCAAAGAGAAGTAGATTCGATGCATAAAAGTGGCATTATTTCCCCAAGTAAAAGCCCCTATGCAAGTCCATTGGTCGCAGTTTCAAAACCAGACGGTTCTAAACGAATATGTGTAGATCTTCGGAAAATTAATCAAATTACAGTCTTTGACGCAGAGCCTATTCCCCAGCAAGATGAAATTTTCGCCAAACTTGCGCAGGATAACTATTTCACTAAACTTGACCTTTCGAAAGGTTATTGGCAAGTCCCCTTATCCCCGGAGTCCAAGCCACTAACAGCATTTCTCACAAGCGATGGGCTGTTCGAGTTTAATCGAATGGCATTCGGACTTGTTAACGCAGCTGCCTCATTCAGCAGAATTATGCGCCGTTTATTAGTAGGATTAGAAAACGTTCATAATTATATTGACGATATTCTCGTCCACACTCCGTCATGGGAAGAGCATTTGGCTGTCCTTAAACAGGTCTTCCAAAGGTTACGTCGAGCGAACCTTACCGCTCGCCCCTCAAAGTGTTTTGTAGGCTACTCACAGGTTGAATTTCTAGGCTACACTGTGGGACAAGGTACGCTGAGCCCTACAGCTGACAAAGTAGAATCAATCCAAAAGGCCGAGCGTCCTACCACAAAGAAACAAGTAAGGTCATTTCTAGGTCTTGCGCGATATTACCGTAGGTTTGTCCCAAACTTTGCGGCGATAGCAACACCCCTCACCAATTCCACAAAGAAGGGTCAACCCAACACGATTGTCTGGGATGAAAACAAAGAAAACTCATTCCGACTACTTAAGGCGCATCTGTCTAAGTCCCCGATTTTGCGACTACCTGATTGCAGTAAACAGTTTACGCTCAGAACGGATGCCTCAGATGAGGGCATAGGTGCAGTTCTGTTGCAGGAGTTCAGTGGCACGAAATTCCCGGTAGCGTATGCAAGCAAGAAACTAAATAGTTGTCAAAAGAAGTATTCAACTATAGAAAAAGAATGCCTAGCAATAATTTGGGCTGTACAAAAGTTTCAGATCTACTTATACGGAATGGAGTTTATAATAGAAACCGACCACCAACCGTTAGCGTGTATAAGAAAATCAAATGTGGCGAACGGAAGAATTATGAGATGGGCCCTCGCACTTCAACCCTTTCAGTCGATTTCGAATCCAGGTTATTAAAGGCTCAGAAAACGTAGGGGCTGACTATATGAGTAGAAGTTCTTATAGTTAGGGATGTGAATATGGAACGCTTTGTGACTCAAGTAGTGTAAATGTGTAACATTTAACTTAGGCAGGGGGGTAATTGTCACACCGCGATCTCTGTAGTTTTATTCGCGATTAATACAAGCTAGTATAATGGTATTTACAGTCGTCGGTAGGACTAATTTCCCTATGGATAAAGTTAATTTGAATAAAATGTAGGCACGCTGGACACTTGTTCGGAAATATGTACTACTATTGTTTCTCACAAAGGTTTGCACATGGGTTCTAGCTGCTTAGGAAAAAAGGAATAAAATTGGCTTGGGTTAAAAACAAAATTAGGGCGTGTAGCTAGAGAATTACTCTACTTCGCCTCAGAGAGTAAAGAAGTATCTTGAGAGGTAGCCCCAGGTTCCCAGGCAGTGGTCTACAAAGCTTTGCAAAGGTTGTAAAGTATCTTGACTGTATCGTGTATACGTATGAAGGTCGTAGAAAGCCTGTAGCCAGCAGGGTCGGGCAGGTCCGACAGTGGCGTTGAACCGTATGTGTCGTGGCGTGAGACGGAAGGTCCGCTCAACATGCCAACCATCTGATGGGTTCTACCTAAAGTGCTTGCTTTACTACTGTACCGTTGTGAGTATTTTGTTACATTGTTTAAAATAACCCTACTGTACCATAAGGCGAGTATTCTGTACACTCAATAAGAAAATGGGGATGTTGTACCGTTTGAGTCCCCCATGGTATTTGGTTCGTAAGCTATGTATCTTATTACGGATGCGCAAAGGGTGTAAAGTGTAAGAAAATCGGGAAATGTATTCTTACGTCCCCACTGGGCTAAATTTTAGATGACTGGGTGGTGAATGGGTTAATGGTGTGTAGTAATCATGTATGCGAAGTGAAATATCAAACTGAGCGTAGTGAAAATACGAATAGTACGAAATTACTGATGACAGAAGGGCAAGAACACTGGTCACTGTCAAAAGCTTTGAAACAAGTACATTTCATCTATTTCAAGTGTCACTCTTTCCGATCCCGTTAATGTCTTGAAGTACCCGAGGTCTTGCAGCCTATAAGGTGGTAGCCTTTTTTTGATTTAGCCTCAGAGCAAAAGGGTGTTGGTGCGGGTATGCAAGTATCAGGGAAGTTTAAATAGAACGATTAGAGTGCAATATAGTCGGGATTAACAGAGTCGGGAGTAGCAATCTGAAAGAATGAAAGAAGGACATGATACTATTAAATACACCGACAAGAGTGCAATAGAGCCGGCACTCTTATACTACAAAAGTGAAAATGTTGGAAATGAGATGTGTTGAACTATCTAGAGACTTGATAATATGAACGAACTCGAGAACTGGAAAGGAGTTTAATGGACGTTGCAATGCCAAAGCCATGAATATATTTTTCTAAGGATCTTAGCTTTAAGTGGTTGTGGGTTTCACATTTTTGTTTTCAATTTTGTATAATTTTTTGTTGTTTTGAGTGTTTGATATATGTCTATTGGCTGGCAAGTAGCAGCCCCAAAGTAATAAAAAAAAAAAAAAAACAAAGGAAAGGAAGACCGCAAAGACGGAAAGCTAAAGTTTGTAGTGTAGTATTTAAGTATGCATTTCTCTCCGTACTAGTATACAGTGCCAAAATATTGTCTCTGACTCTTATAGTGACACTGATCATTTTCTATCTGATCACTGCTTTATACACACAAGTCTTATTTGTACCTCAGTTGAATTTGATCGTAAAACCATGGTTTATCGGAACATAAACAGAATAGACATGGATGAATTTAAAAAGGACCTGAGCCAATCAGCCTTGTGTGATGATAACCTCAATGATTTACACTCAATCATTTCCACTTATGATTACTCATTGAAAACACTCCTAGATAAACACGCACCAGTCAAATCAAAGACTGTTACAATTAAACCGTCCCGACCATGGTTTACCTCTTCCCTTAACAGTTTTAAAAGGGTACGTCGACAACTGGAGAAGAAGTGGCTATGTTCTCGCACACAGGATGACCTAAATGCTTTTAAGAAAGCAAGAAATGATTTTATTGCTGCTTGTGATAATGCGAAGAGGGGTTATTTTTCTAGACAAGTACAGGATTGCAAAGGTGACCAAAAAAAGTTGTTCCTCCTAATTAATAAATTAACCTTTAGGAGTACTTCCAACCAATACCTCCCAGCATCGATAATAAAAGTCTAGCGGATGGATTTGGTGAGTTCTTTCAAAAGAAGGTTAATCGAATAGCATAGGACGTTTCCATCATGTGCACAAATGAGGCTTTCCAACCAATTGCTGACCAATTCTCCTGTGCTGACATCACAGAGTTCTCAAACTTTGCTACATTTTCTCAAGCTGATGTTCTCAAGCTGATAAATAAGTCTGCTAGTAAGCACTGTATTCTCGACCCAGTCCCAACAAAAATCGTCAAGGAATGTATTGAAATCCTACTACCTGTTATCACTAACATCATTAACCTATGTATGGAGCATGGTGAGTTTCCCGAATGTTGGAGGTGTGCTGTTGTGGTTCCGATCTTGAAGAAACGGGGCCTACTATTAGACTGCCCTAATTATCGGCCTGTGAGTAACCTTCCATACCTTTCAAAACTGGTGGAGAGTGCAGTTATGGAACAATTTCAACAACATGTGTTTACGAACAATCTATTACCCGCTAATAACTCTGCGTATCGTAAACACCATAATACTGAAACTACATTACTTAGAATATATTCTGATATTCTGAATAATATGGATGTAGGAAAGGTAACTGTTCTCCTCATGCTTGACTTATCGGCAGCATTTGATACTGTAAATTACCACTTACTTTTTGATAATCTTGTCAATCGTGTTAATATCAAAGGTTTGGTTTTAAAGTGGTTTCAGGAGTACCTCTGTAATCGACGTCAAAAAGTTTTGATAGATGGAATACTTTCCAAGGATTTCTTTTTCAAACAAGGTGTCCCTCAGGGCAGTTGTACAGGGCCTATGCTCTTTATTACATATTTATCCCAACTTTATAATGTGATGATCGAGTAAACACCTACCCTGTTGTCAGGGTTATGCTGATGATAGTCAGTTCTACCTTGCTTTTAATCCCAATGACGATTCTTCAGAGTTGATGCCATCTCCGCTATAGAGAATTGTGTGGCTGATGCCCGCCGTTGGTTCCTAACAATCTTAAATTGAATGATGCTAAGACTGAACTTATTGTAATTGGCTCGAAACGTCAACT